>OZ010588.1:112749260-112794260 GCA_963932145.1 Acanthosepion lycidas | reverse complement strand
GAGAGAGAAGCATATATATATATATATATATATACACACGAGAGAGAGAAGCATATATATATATACACACGAGAGAGAGAAGCATATATATATATATATATATACACGAGAGAGAGAAGCATATATATATATATATATATACACGAGAGAGAGAAGCATATATATATATATATATATACACGAGAGAGAGAAGCATATATATATATATATATATACACGAGAGAGAGAAGCATATATATATATATATATATACACGAGAGAGAGAAGCATATATATATATATATATATACACGAGAGAGAGAAGCATATATATATATATATATATATGAGAGAGAGATAAGCGCATATATATATATATACACACACACACGAGAGAGATAGAGAATCGCATATATATATATATATATATATATATATATATATATATATATATAGAGAGAGAGAGAGAGAGAGAGGGGTATATATACAGTACCGGCCCTAATACAAGGAACGGAAACAATAAAGACATAAATATGTGTATTCCTTAAAAAGTAATGCATGATTAGCAATGAAATTTCTACCGAATAAAGATTAGGGTTTAATGCATAAATATTAGTTACAAAAATTTACATTAGTTTCTTTTTTAAATGCAGATTAAATGGAACATAGGAAATAAGCTACTGGACAAAAGTTAAAGAAAATTGTTAATAATTTGCATAAACTTTTAATTTACATTGTTAGAAAACTCCATGGAGCTTTTCAACAATAAGTGAAAGTTCTATTATCATTAGAACTTTATTTTTAAGTGTCATTCATCGTGAAATTAGTATGTATAAAACCGACAAAACATTAGATGCAAAACTAAAAACCGGCAGACCTCCAAAAACATCGCAAAGAAAAGATCGAAGTACTGTTAGAATATCTACAAAAAACCGTTTTGAAACCGCTACATCAAATGCCCGTAAATTTAATGAAGAGACAGATAAGATCAAGGACAACGGTTGCTCGCAGGTTAAAAACTGCAGGATTGCATCCCTTCGAAGCCTCTCATTTCAAAGCGAAACCAAAGGACACGCCTGGAGTATGCGAGAGAACATGTTTGGACTGACGCACAATGGGATACAGTTCATTTCACTGACGAGTTCAAGTTTACTATATTTGGTTCTGGGGGCAAAACTTACGTATGCCGTAGAACAGGTGAAAGACTGTCTTCTCAATGTGTCAAGAAAACCGTTAAATTTGGTGGCGGCAGTGTGATGGTGTGGGGAATGATTTAATCTGCAGGATTTTGCCCTATCATCCGCGTACATGACAATATCAATGCTGAGATTTACAAAAGGCTTCTTCAGCAGCATGTGGTACCAAGATTACACCATAATCTTTATCAATCTCCCTTTTTCATGCAGAACAATGCACCCTGCCACAAGGGTCAGAACGAAAGAACCGCCCTAATGAAGTGGCCAGCCCAGAGTCCCGACCTGAATCCAATAGAAAAGGTTCGGAAGATAATTGGAGAAAGGGCTCAGAAAAGAAACCCGAAAACCCAGGATCACCTATGGGAGTTATTGAAAGACGAATGGGAGGGAATTACTGCTGTTTTTTGCAAGAAATTAATTTGATCATGTTGTCGACGATACAGAGAAGTCATTGAAAATAAGGGGATGTTTACCAAATATTAAATTGTGTTGATATTTTGTTCACAATCAAGTATTAACAAGATTGTTCCTTAATTTTTGTCCAGTAGCTTATTTCCGTTGTTCCATTTAATCTTAAAAAAAAAAAAAAAATGTAAATTTTTGTAACTATGTATAATATTTATGCATTACACCCCAATCTTTATTCGGTAAAAATTTCATTGTTAATCATGCATTACTTTTTAAGTAATACATATATTTATGTCTTGTTTCCGTTCCTTATATTATGGCCTCTACTATATATAATATATATATAATATGATATAAATATATAATATATAATATATATAATATATAATATAAATATATAATATATATATATATATATATATAATATATATATATATATATATATAATATATAAATATAATATATATAATGTCAACGTCGGACGTTTCGGTCGAATAAACCATCTTCAGGACATTCATAAAATATAATTATCAATTCAACATGACAACACACAACTAAAGCAGATCATAATTTCGATTTTGATTCCGTGAAGATTTTAAAATATTTTCATGATAAAAATCTTAGGAGGATTTATGAAGCAGGCATAATATCCATCTCACGCCCGGTGAATACTAGACCTGGCTTCTTTAGTATTTCCCCTTTTCTAGCGAGATTAATGCTCGACAAGCTTACATATAAATTTTAGATCAAAATAGAATTCTTTTCATTTTTCATTCAAAATACTCAAATTTTAGGAATACGTTTTCACAGCGTCACCCGTGACGACAAAGTGACCATGTTTAAACGGTACGCTGATCATATAAAACTTTCAGTAATCTCTTTGGATAAGTCTTGTTCCTATTTCCATCGTCTTTGTCATGTCGAATTGATAATGTTAATTATATTTTATGAATATGTCCTGAAGATGGATTATTAGACCGAAACGTCCGACGTTGACATTATATTAACATTAAAACAGCATAATTGCATATAAGGATTTTTTTTGTTTTTTCCGTATATTTTTCATATAATAATAATAATATATATATATATATATATATATATATATACACACACACATAAAGAGAGACAGAGAGAAAGGTGTGTGTATGTATATATATATATATATATATAATAGGGAAAGTGAGTGAAAGGTGTGTGTGTGTGTATATATATATATATATATAGAGAGAGAGAGAGAGAGAGAGAGTGAAAGGTGTGTGTGTGTGTATATATATATATATATATAGTGAGAAAGTGAGTGAAAGGTATGTATGTATATATATATATATATACACACACACACACAGTGAGTGAAAGATATATATATATATATATACATACATACACACAGTGAGAAAGTGAGTGAAAGGTGTGTGTATATATATATATATATATATATAGAGAGAGAGAGAGAGAGTGAGTGAGTGAAAGCTATATATATATATAGAAAGAGAAAGTGTAAGGTGTGTGTGTGTGTGTGTGTGTATATATATATATATATATATATATATTACACACCCCCTTGCAGCATGGCCCGTCGTTGCCTATGCTTGATTCGAATATCGTACGACTCATACAGCAATCGCTATCACTTGACTTAAAATATTTGCCGTGCTGTTGTTGCTACATTCCTTACTTCTTGCCTCACATTACGAATTTTTTCTAAGCTCTATACTAAACTTTAAATTTGTTACGAAAAAAGAACTAAAACAAAATGGACACGAAACAATCAGCTTTAAAAAAGGACTCTTAACTGGAAAAACGAAAAAAGGAATGTTCAAATACTTTTTCACACCCAACCCTGTTCTGTGGAATCAGAATCAACGTTGAGTTTAAGCAAGCGAATGAGCCAATTGGAGTAAAGTCCCATGCAGATTTAAATTTTTCCCCACTTGTGACGAATGCAGCTATCTGTTTTTTTTGCATGCATTTGTGTCAATCAGCTGCTTCTCACTCTGGCCAGTAGAAAATGGCCGAAAACTGTCGTATAAGCATGGAAAAAAAAATCGATTATTTCCACTATCGATGGGAGCTGGGAAATGCAAAGTCGGTCTTGGCCTTCCCGCTAACTTGGAGCATGTGCATGTAAATGTTGGTGCAAATCCGTCAAATTGCGGCCGTGCATTCGTTATTATAGATAGAGATATATACACACAGAGAGAAAGATTATATATACAAACCCCATTCTCTGATACATGACTGACAAGACAATTCCCTCCCCCGCAGTAGGTTTCCATGAATTGTATAGAACCAGGTCTGTCCTGCTATTTACCTATGTCGTGGTGGGTGTGGGCAAAGAGGATTCATACCTTTACTAAAGGTATTAGAACGTAAATGTAATGAATTTGACTGGAATTCGAACTCTACTCTCCGATTCCTCAATCCGCTATCCATTACTTCATCATGCCTTCGAGGGACTTTTTATTTTCTGAACACAGTCAGCACATTGTGGTCATATACGTACTTAATACTATTGACTGCCGGTTTTTCTTTTTTGTTTATTAAATAGGCTTCCATTATGTTTCGTGTTGAGTTTGGTAAGGTTTTTGTGTGTGTGTGTGTGTGTGTGTGTGTTAAAATGGGTTCTAATGGAGATGTGATCGGATAAGAGTAACATCCTTGTAACTATCAACATACACACAAGCCATACACAATTAAAAACCAATTAAAAATTAAAATCATCCTTTTATATATATATATATATATATTTGCGATAGAAATAATCTGTAAAAAATGTTATAAAATTTAATGTACCTAGTTTTAAGTATAGCTAAAAAAAACTGATTTCAGGCATTATTGTAAATCAGTTGGCAAAAGTTTTCCGTGAACTGCAAAATCGTACTACACTTTGCATTGCTAATAAAATTTCAGTAAACCTTAAAAAACAAATTTACTTCTTTCTAATCCTTTTTACAAGTTATTTCTATAGCAAACACAAATAAAGTCAAATTTTTTTTAAAGTGCACCCGAACTTTATGGACAGCTTGTGTATGTGTGTGTGCGTGCGTGTGTACATATATATATAAGAGAGAGACCAATAAACCGTTGAATTAATCCCAACCCTAATATTTTTCAGACGTTCAATAGAATCGATGATTCATTGATTATTCCTGGTATTATATAAATTGCTTTCTGATCGATATCTTTTGATCAAAACTTTATTTACTTCAACCGTGAAATGGTAATACTTCTCCAAAGAAAAAGGTTAGCAACAGAACGACAAAGAGGGCGATGACTAAGCGTTTTTCAAGAAAAAGCAGAAGCAAGACGATCACTTAATGAACAAAGATATCTGAGTGAAAACGAAGAAATAAGAGTAAATGAACTGATTAATTAAACCGTTCGTTTTACTTCGTAAGTCGATTTGTGTAAATGTAACTAAATTATTTATTTGTATAAAATGATTGAAACGACTAAGGGAAGTAATTACTCAAATTTTATAATTTCAGCTGATTTACCTCCCTTCCCACTAAAGCTAGGATAGCAAATAAATCTCAACCTCTATAACACACACACACACACACACACACACACACACACACACATCATATATATATATATATATATATAGGTAATTTTGTTTGGTAATGAACTGACGATTGCGTTCAAGCATGAAAGTCTTGTCAGTCGGTGTTGACTTCAGTGTGTGTATATATATATATATATATATGTGTGTGTGTGTTGGTGCATGCCTACACAGAAACACGATACCTAACGTTTACGATTAATTTTTTTTTTTTAAATTCTTGAAGCTTTTCGTTTTAATTTCAAGCTAACTGATTTAATATTTCCAATAAGCAAAATACTTTGCTGTATATCAAAACCAATTTAAAATAACTGAAAGAGCGATTTTTAGCTATTAACAAAAAAAAAAAAAAATGAGTTTAGTACCATTTTTAGCCATCTGTCATCACAAGCTAATTCTCTTTATTAAAAAAAAAAAAAAAAAAATAAGTCTTTAAAAAATTAGATATTTTTCTGAAACTGAGGAATATTAACGGATGTTTACTGTGATTTGAAACAAATATTACTTTTAGTTTAAAATATCACACAAATGTATTTTTCAAAACTGAATTAGTGTTTATTTAGATATTGACCTATACCTATTTTTCTACACATCTGTAAAAGTTCCTTGAGGAATATAACGTGATCGCCTTTTTTTCGTATAATTTGTAACTAATAAGTGATGTTAAAAATTTAGGAAGATATTCTTCATAATTTAATGTTTATATTTTAGATACCGTGGATTTAAATTTATTATAGTTATCACTTTTGTTTTTTTCTTTTTTTTTTAATGTCGTGTATGGACGTCTGTATTTACAAAAGTCGGCAATTTAAACAAAAATTAAAAACAAAAAAAAACAATCCAATATTCTTTAAAATATTGGAGGTCGAAGAATTGTAACAAGCTTTTCTATTTATGATTAGTAAATAGAGTTTTAACTGAACATCTAACAGTTACAAGTTAATACAGAAATTTAAGATTTAAATCTTAAAATTCTAAAAATTTTAAAAATAAAAAGAATTATATTAAAAAAAAAAAAAAAAATTAAGACAATAGTGTTTATAATGTTATTTATAAAAGCACGTAAGAGCTTTAAGTAAATACTGTTACTGCATTTATTCTATGTAACTGGGTGTTGTATTACAAAAGGAAAAAAATTGATGATTTAAATTCTCCAAGGAATTCTGAGTATTTCATTAAAAAAAAAAAAAAAAAAAAAATAGAAATTTTGTAAAATTATATAAGTTGCGGGGGGGGGGTAACAAATGTAAAGTGTTTTTAGTAAAACTTTCTAAAAAGAAGCATTTCTAAAATTTAATTCATTTGTGAATAAGTCCTGAAAGTTTCATTAAAATAGTACAAGTATTTTTCTGCAAGAATTTTTACAAATCAAAGATAAAAAAACTAAAATTTACTAATCTTTAGTCCCCACGCCGACTAAAGACAAATTTTTAACAAAATTTCGAAAGTTATAAAAAGGTTAAAAAAAAAAAAAAAAAAAAAAAAAAAAAGAAAAGAAAAGAAAAGAGGCCTGTATTTTTTGCCTTGCCTAAAATTGTTTTTTTTTAATTGTTTTATTTGTAAAAAAAAAAATTAAAAAAAAAAAATTAAAAAAGGTGCTGAAAAATAATCGACCTTTAGAGATCAAATTATAGTTTGATCGGTATATCGGTAAAATTATCTTAAAATGGCGGATAAAATTCACTGCTAAGTTTCAGGCGACTTCCCTAATCACATCATTGGCGTTATAGCCACATAACTTTGATGTCCACTGATTTTAACTACTCCTCATATCGTATTTTGTAAAACAAACTTAGATTTGGTTTTTGCTACAAAAAAAAAAAAAAAAGAAAAATAAAAAAAAAAAAAAGAAAAAGAAAAAGAAAGACACTTGGAATTAAATTCACAAGTGCATCTGTAAAGGAAAGACAGGTTTTCCGATATATAAACAAACAGAGCAAAGTTATTTTGCATCTCTTCGCAAACATGTACTTAATTCCAATCCGAACTTTTGAGCAAATGGTTGTAGAGACTGACAGCCTGAATAGCTACAATGAAAAACAACTGAAATTAAACAATTTCGTCGAACCATTGTTATTTTTGATTGTTAGACATTTTTTCTAGACACGATATTTTGATCAAGTAGACACGAGTAATTTTAGGCTGATGCATGCATTCATTTTGTCCACGTGATGTCGTTTTATGTTCGTTTCTGCCCAATCAGATTATAAGAATCTCATACTCTGACCCAACGATCGAATTCAAATGATTGCAACATTTTATTAACAAACGACTACCCACTTGACTACCGACTCTTGACTGGTTTGACATTTGTTTTGAGCAGGTTCGTTCATTTATTCTTATTCAGGATTGGGTTTTCGTACTACCATAAGTGGCTCTTGGGCCTTGAATTGAGTGAACACTTGCATAAAAGTTTGTTGCGGTCTTACTGCTTTTTGATGATTCTTATTTTTAGTTCAGAAATTATCAACATGCAATGACATATTCGATTTACACAACGTTTCGGTCAAGTAGCTTTCTGGCCAGCCTCAGATATTCATTATTATTTTTTTTATTTTTTTTAGAACATGTTAATGTGCTGATTGGGTTATTTTTAAATCGTTTGACGGCCTTCCTGCTAAAACCAGATCTCATCGTTTATACAAGATATCATTTTCTCCGCCCCCAAATAAAATATACATAAAAATGGACAGAGGGTATTTGGCCGAAACGTATCTATAATAACATCAACAACGAAGCGGGTAATTACATTGACAATTTCTTGCCTTAAAATTTTTTTTTTTTTTTATAATAAGTATAATAATTATAATAATTATAATAATTATAATAATTATTATAATAATAATAATTATTATAATAATAATAATTATTATAATAATAATAATTATTATAATAATAATAATTATTATAATAATAATAATTATTATAATAATAATAATTTTTTTTTTTTGTGGAATGTCACTTGTGCCATGCTCCGAAGTTGTAAGAAATGGTAAATGTAGCATCTTTGAATGATACTTTTCCTGTAGTTTGATATGATTCTAAATCCTATTGACTCAAGTTAATTCCTTTCTTTTCAGTTCCCTTTTCTCTCTTATTTTTTTTTTTTTGCTTTAACTTGTATTTCAATTTTTAAGCACCCCACCCCGACCTTAAGCGGACATCCGTGTCCATTTTTCTCTTTTTTTTTTTTTTTTTTAAATTTTTTCTCTTACCCTAGGCATCCCATATCTCTGTCGGTGCGTGTATATGTACATGTTTGCTAATCTCTCTCTCTCTCTCTTATATATATATATATATATATATATATATATATATATATAATGTGTATGTATCCGCATTGACAGGGATCATATTGTATTATTTGGGGTTTTTTTTTTTTTTCATGGCTACAGGTGTAATTTTCCTACAATGCTCTGCCCTTTGACTATCATCTCTTTTAGTGAAAATTTAAAAATATATCTTTTAGCGGCTAGTAGGTTGAGAGATGACCGGAAAAGTATAACTTATTCCCTTGCTCCTACCTCTTTGTTGAATGAATACTTTGATATTCCCACCTACCAATCTGTAGTACAAGTCCAGCCTACCCCATAAAATTTGATAAGTATCTGTCGTTGGCGACGGAAAATTGAACATTTGTGGAAAGTCACTTGTGCCATGCAATTCACCTTTCTTTCTTTTTTTTATGTCTATATACTAAAATCTAATTATCCCCCTTGGAGTGGTCACTCGGACTTATACTAAGTTAAAACTTAGTATTGTCTACCCCACTGAATACCATACACTGTTATGAACTATTCTAACTTCGATATATTAATAAACCCACAATCTCATTGTCTGGGCGTGCTCTTGGACCTTCTTCGAGACTCGTCCTAAAGCTGGTAACCTAAACATAATTACCCCTTGGCGGTCAAGGTTAAAACGCATCTCTACCAATTTCAATGAATACGAATATTTCATACTGGATCGGCCGTCAACCGGGACAACAAGGGCCGCGTCCCTCAGAGAGGAACCAGTCTGAGGACGAAAAGTCTGTCACTGGAACAAACTCTTCCACACACGAAGAGACACTAGGTCACCAAACCCGGATTATCGCCAACCTTGGACCAAGTGACTCAATACCAAATCGACTAGTAAAAAGTAAACGAACGAAATGGAGCCGTGAAGAGTATCGAGAAGTCATGACATCCTTCTGCACTGCACTCGAAAACCCAGCAAAGGACACCACCAATGAAACATACCAAATATGGAGAATTATGGTGGGAAATGATATAAGACCTAACCTCAATCCAAACATGCTTGCCAATGTCCGCAGAGATATCATGCGAAACAACAGACTCTCAAAGGCAGAAATAGATAAGATAAAATTAGATATAAGACAAAATACTATGACCCATCACTCAAACTCTGTGGAGACGAATGTTGAAATAAAGAATGCAACAGAAGATGAGGTGGACGCTAAAGCGAATGAAATACGAAATAATCTCCCAGGAAATGAAACCGAAGATTCTACCTTAGACACAACCTCTAGTTCTCCAGAAATTGTCACTGAAGATGACTCCAGGTACATTAATCTAGAATTCCTTGAAAACCACGAAGCTGAAATCACCGAAGCGAAAAATGACGTCATCCAAGTACTCAGCAGAGTAACTTTCATACAATTGTCAGACAGAAACCAGCTCCCGAAAATCCATATGATAAATCCCAACAAGCACATCGTGAAAATATACAATGTTGCCCTGGAAACACTGTTAACAGATAAACCACCGGGAAACATAACAGAAGGTAACAACGTCATATACGCAACAGCTCTAGCAGCGACTCTGAAGCTTGAGGTCAAGACAAATAAAATTAACAGAGAGAGAACCAGCTTAGAAAACCAAACTGATACGAGAAATGAAACAAATCAGATGTGAGCTTTCTATATTAGATGAGCTCACCAGAAACCCTAATATTTCCAAACGTAAATCCAAAAAGATCAAGCGGAAATATAGCATTAAATCCCTAATTGATATTCCATCAATCAAGGAAATGCTGAGACAGAAACTTCAGCTAAAGGCTCAGAGAAAAAGAGGATACGAAAAACGTAGGTTCTATCGCCAAAATAAAATATTCCGAATAGATCTTAAATTTTCCAGGGAAATTGGAAAAACACCTATACATGTCGAAACGCCACCATCGATTGATAATGTACAGACATTTTGGGAAAATATTTAGAGCAGCTCAAAGGAATATAACCCAAATGCAGAATGGATACGGCGTGAAGAAGAACGACTGCTGGATACACCTATGCAAGAATGGGAAAATATATCCACAGATGATGTTAGGCAAGCTCTAACGAAATCCCCAAAATGGAAATCCTCAGGAAATGACAAGTTGCCCAATTTCTGGCTGTATCATCTCTCATCTACCCATGAAATTCTTGCAAAAACATTATCAACGCTTGTAAATAATCCCAATAAAATCTCGGAATGGGTTACTGAAGGTATTACATACCTCATACCAAAAACAACTGAAACAGACGACCCGAAAAATTATAGACCGATCACATGTCTTTCCACAACGTATAAGTTGATCACGTCTGTACTGACGAACCGTACATATTCCTTTTTCAAAACAAACAGCATTCTCCCGCTGGAACAGAAGGGATGCAGAAGAGGTTCATATGGCTGCAAAGATCAACTTCTGATAAATAAAATGATCCTGGAAAATTGCAGGAGACGACGCAGAAATCTCAGTGCAGCGTGGATTGATTATCGTAAAGCCTTTGATAGTGTTCCACATTCTTGGATCCTTAAGACTTTGGAAATGTACAAAGTCTCCCCTGTGGTATTAAATTTCCTTAAGCACAGCATGGGAATGTGGAACACCAAACTATACCTTAGTCACACCGGGGGCACTGCCATATCCAACCGTCTGAATATCCGACGTGGAATCTTTCAAGGAGACTGTCACCCCTTCTGTTTTGTTTATCCTCTTACACATGAACTGAAGAACAGTAGCTATGATTACAAAATAAACAAGAAAATATTCAATCACCTATTTTACATGGATGATTTCAAACTCTTTGCCAAAGATGACCGAGTTGAAAGGCCTCCTCAATATTGTAAAATATGTCGGTGACGACATAGGTATGGACTTCGGATTAGATAAATGTGCAAAAGTAGCATTCAAGAAAGGTAGAATTACGGAAACACCCTTAATAGATTTACATTTTGTCACAAAGATTAGGGAATTGGAGCATGATGAAGCTTATAAGTACCTAGGAATTAGCGAAGGAGATGGCATACAACACCCCCAAATTAAGGAAAAAATAAGAAAAGAGTACTACAGGCGTGTTCGTTTGGTACTAAATACTGAACTAAACTCAAAAAATAGAATATCATCAATAAACACATTGGCTGTCCCAGTGGTGCATTACAGCTTTAATGTCCTTAACTGGACCATAGCTGAAATTAAGCGAATGGACGCCAAAACGAGAAAGCTTCTCACTTGCGATCGCATGCATCATCCCAAAGCTGATGTTGATCATCTGTATGTGCCCAGATCCGAAGGAGGCAGAGGATTAGTTCAACTAGAACTGTCCTACAAAACTACAACAATTGGCCTCCAAAGATACTTGGAAACTACAGAAGACTGGATGATAGTATGCGTCAAGGAACATGAAAGTAGTAAGCGTCTTTACTCCGTAATGAAAGAAGCCAACAAATTCAAAATGGAGTTTCAAATGGGCGTAGAGATGCAACTACAGCACAATACAGCGGCTGAAACTGCAAAATACTTAAAAAAGACAGCAAAGACGAATGCAACAAACCAGATACAGAAGTGATGGCAAGATAAACCGCTTCATGGCCAATACTCTGCCCGTACAAAACAAGCTGATGTAGACAAAACCCGTACCCATCAGTGGCTACGCAGTGCAGAGTTGAAAGCGGAAACTGAAGGTTTTATCCTTGCTGCGCAGGACCAATGCTTGCTAACTACGAATTATCGAGCACATATACTAAAATATTGTGTCAGCCCAAAATGCAGATTCTGTGATTAATATCCAGAAACGATTGATCATCTTGTATCGGGTTGCACGATGTTGGCACCCACTGAATATAAAACCCGACATGACAGAGTGGGCCAATATCTGCACTGGAAAATCTGCAACTTCTACGGGAAGGAAACTGAAAGAAACTGGTATGAACACCACCCAGAACCGGTTACGGAGATAGGACCTGTTACAATTCTATGGTATTACACAATACACACTGATAGAACAATCAAGGCCAACCGCCCAGATATTGTTATTAAAGACCACAAACAAAAACGGTGCCTCCTTATTGATATGGAAGTCCCTGCTGACTGCAATATATCTTTGAAGATATTTAAAAATCTGTCAAAATACAAGGACCTTGAAATTGAAGTCTCGAAAATGTGGCATATGGGAACATCAACAATCCCTGTTGGAGTTGGAGCCCTAGGACTGGTTGGAAAAGATTGCAGTAGACTAATTGCAGGGATTCCTGGAAGCCCATGCCTCAGGGAGATACAAAAATTGTTCTGACAAGTACAGCCCACACTCTACAAAAGGCTTTATCTATGTAATTTTTTTTTTTTTTTTTTTGTCAGTGGAAAGTGTCATGATGCCATTTCTAAACTTAGGTCTCTGGACGGGACCCGGAAAGAAATGTGTAAACGCCAGAAATAAAAGAAAATAATTATAATAATAATTATTATAATAATAATAATTATTATAATAATAATAATTATTATAATAATAATAATAATTATTATAATAATAATAATTATTATAATAATAATAATTATTATTATAATAATAATAATAATTATTATTATAATAATAATAATAATTATTATTATAATAATAATAATTATTATAATAATTATTATAATAATAATAATAATTATTATAATAATAATAATAATTATTATTATAATAATAATAATTATTATAATAATAATAATTATTATAATAATAATAATTATTATAATAATAATAATTATTATAATAATAATAATTATTATAATAATAATAATTATTATAATAATAATAATTATTATAATAATAATAATTATAATAATAATAATAATTATAATAATAATAATAATTATAATAATAATAATTATAATAATAATAATTATAATAATTATAATAATAATAATTATAATAATAATTATAATAATAATAATAATAATAATTATAATTATAATTATAATAATTATAATTATAATAATTATAATAATAATAATTATAATAATAATAATTATAATTATAATAATTATAATTATAATAATTATAATTATAATAATAATAATTATAATTATAATAATTATAATTATAATAATTATAATATAGGAAAAAATCGAAAAATTAAATATACATTGGGAATCATGCAATTGAACTACTATACTCGATTTTTTTCGGCTTAACATTCCGCAGGTTATTTAAAACCAAAAAATGCAATGAGATTGTAAGAATGTTTGGAAGATAATGTTTTACGGACAAGTCTTACAATTAACCAATAAATATGAAGAGGAAGGGGATTAATATCTTTCGAAATGGTATTTGTACGTACGTGAAAATAAGCCAGACTAGAATTCGAACTGTTCTCCGATCTCCAATTCCGAACCATTATTACACCAACGGCAAATCCAAGATTACAGCACTTGGAATCCACCTCTTCCCCCAGCTATGGGATAATTAGTATGACATCATTAAACCTAAGTACCTCCACGAAATCGCTAAAAGAAAAGAGTATAGCATGATGAAAAAGACGCCCAACTTGACGAAAACAAAATTTTATTGTCTAAATGTTTGTTATTATTAAGAGGAAAGATCAAAGTATTTTGGGGGTATTTTTTCCATTTTTTAATCGTTGCTGGCACGTCCGAAATTTTCGTTAAAAATCTAGTTTTTTTTGAGTCAGCAAAATTGACCATTTTTTTTCCATTTTAAAAAAAACTGTAAATCTCAATTAAATATTAAATTATTTTTTCAAAATGAAAAATTGTTTATTTAAAATATTTTGAACCAAACTTAGCTTTTGTGCCAAAAATATGTAATTTGAAAATAAAAACAAAGCAGGTCAAACTTTCGCGTCTCTTGACAGGTGATCAATGACATATTTACGAATTCCATGAGGCTAATTTGTTCTACGGAAGGAGAAAAGTGAAATAATTTACATTTAAGTGAACAAATTATTTACCTCGTTATTTTTAACGAAAACTTTCAGCGGTCTATATATTTTTTTTTTGTACTTAGCTTTCATCTTTACGTTTATGATGCCTTATGGAAAATATATTATAAAGAAATTAAAATAAGACTTAAGAGTGACATTAAATTTCATATTTCCTAAGAAATGTGTAATTTATAGGTAGCTTATGAAATTTTATCAGAACTGTACATAAAATAATATAATTTTATGTACATTTATTACATTTTACTGTTATTTGTATTTGCATTCATTTTATTATTAATTTTGATATTTCATTTATGGAAAAAATGTCATAACTGAGATTAATATAAAAATAAGATCATAAATTTCATAAGATGATACTGATACTTGTAGGTACCCTTTTCAGTTGAAATTGAAAAATCAAATTAACTTCTCCACACGCGTTTCGCAAAAGTAAAGGCCTTAACAGCGGAGAACAATGCTTAACTCAAATAACGTAACTTAATTATATTCTGGTTGGTCTTCCGTACTTTATAATTACAGCCCGGTTATAAGCACAAAATTGCATTTCTTAATTTTGTGTGGATCTTCTGATCCGTCAAAATGATACAATTTACAACGCGCTAAAAAAAAAAAAAAAAAAAAAAAAGATCTCATAAGGACACTTAGGGAAGCCGATGGGGCTATTAACTAATTTTATAATATTTTAACAACTTAAATGTAAAATCTATTATAATTAAACAAATAATTGTATTAAAAATTCATTTTTCATCCAAAAAAATTTTTTGCTTTCAGAAAATATTGTCCATATTCATAAAAACAACTAAAAGCAAATAAAAGCATTTGAAATTAAATAATATCTTTGTTTTATTGAGTTTTGTATGTTACAATTCAGAGATGATTTTCAGGTACCACGTTGGCTCCAATTAAAAACGAAAAAAAAACAAAAAAAAAAAAAACATGATTTGCATTCCTCAAGACCCTGTGCTTTTCATTATTGTAATCACTAAACCCGATGCGATCGAATTTCTAGCATTTTCTTAAAATTAGTTAGGGGGGGGGGGTAATAAACATTTTAAAAATATTTCTACCATGACTTTAATAAACAAAAAAAAAAAAAAAAAAAAAAAAAAACGTATTTTTGACAATTTCGATCATCTGTGAATAGTTCCTGAAAGTTTCATTAACACCCGACAATTTCTATTTTTGCACGATTTTTCAAATTAATGTGTGTCATACCAAAAAAGTGCGCTAAAAATTGTCTATGTTATTCACTAGTTCCACCGATACAAATAGAAACAAGGTTTTTTTTAATCAAAATTTAGAATGTTCTATAAAGAAGGAAAATTTTTTTTAAATAATTAAAAAACCTTTGGTCTTTCCTCTTAATAATAACAAGCATTTAGACAATAAAATTGTTTTCGGCAAGGTTGGCGTCTTTTTCATCAAGCTATGTTTTTTTTTTTAGCGATTTCGTGGAGGTACCTAATTAAACCGTTCTCAGAAAAATTATTATCTAAAAATATATTCTAGCTTTAAATAACCCGGAAAATATTGATAAGCAAACCCAGTATTATTTTCTGTCACATTGGGCCATCCATTCAAATGCTAGATTACGACCACATCACGTTAGAACACCGGTTCCCTCACGATCACCGAAGTTAAGCAACGTCGAGTCTGATCAGTACTTAGGTGGGTGAACGCTTGGGAATACCAGGTGCTGTAAGCTTGGATGTGATAGATTCGACTGGAATTTGAACTCTGCTTTACCGATTCCTGAATTCGAGCCGCTATCAATTACTCCACTGTATCTCTAATGGTAATTTTTATTTTTAGTCAAGCAATGCTGAATATTTCCTGTAAGGGAAAATATTGTTTCACTCTCAATAATTCCTTGCATCTCGGTGATATTATCGCCTTGCTTGAGGCAAAATGATTAATAAAAAAAATTCATTTAGAAACTATAAATAATTATAAAAAATAGGCGAAAGAGATATGAAAAATAACGAGATAAAGAGAAGAAAATTATGGAAAGAAATAAACGCGACATTCTATACATATGCATAAATGTACAGACGTACATACACACAAAGAAAATATCCTGCAGAGAATCAATGTATTCACATGCCACTTAAGAAAGCGTGTTCTTAATTATATTGGTCATACCATTACATGACTATCAAGGAGACTCACTTTACATCTGACTTAATTCGGAATCATTTAAACACACGACCAAAGACCATCTGCAACATACTTGTAGAAAATACAAGTATAATCGCCCCATCCATATGCAAGACTAAAACTAATGGAAGAATTAATTATAAAAGAAAAAAAGCAACTATGAACATGCTCACAATGTGCTGACAGTGTTCGGGAAAAAAAAAACAAAAAAACGTTCCTCAACTACTTATATAACCTATCTATCCATTCAGCTAAAAAATAAAAACAATCCTTGATAATGACTGCAGAATAACCAAAAGCTCTCGGATATACTGAACATTTGAGCAATTTTTATACACTATACTCAGGAAAAATAACACTTGTATGAACGCAAGAAAAATTAAATAAATGCTTAATCGCAGTACCTTGTCAATCGTCTTTAAATCAAATTTGTATAAAAGAGGGATTGCTGCCCACACGCATACATACACACACATATATATATATATATATATATATATATATATATATATATATATATATATATATATATATATAACACAAATACACAGACGAAACAAACAGCATCGAATGAAAAGTAAATACGTTTAAAATTGTCAGCATGCGGTCGCATTCATTTTACGTAGGGCCTAAGGATAAAAATTGTACCTCAAGTGCTTTGTCCTAGAACTAATGGATGTAAAACGTCGCCCTGAGGGTAAAAGATCAAACAAGTGGTACCCGCGATTCGTGCTGCGTTTCATTATATTTTCTGCTCCACTGCGACAGAGAGGGGGGGCGACATCTATAACAAAAAAACAAAAAACAAAACAAAAAACAAAAAAAAACACGAAGTCCCATAGAAAATAATCAGTAAGAATTCGTCAACTTTTCTCTTGACTGTTGCTTGTGAGTTAGATCTTTATTTAGTGCTCCCATGTTATAGCCTTTTACCAGACAAAGATCTGGTTATTATAGATTTGCAGGTATACTTAGCAATAGTTCGATATTCATTGAGCGCTCAGCCTTGTGCCAGCCTAAGATAAAAATGCGTAATTGAGAAGCCCCTAGTCACGAAAGTGTCAATCCATTCTCGCAGGCAAATATTACTATAGTAATCATCAATAAGTAGCCATAATTTTGGCCTTTTGCTAGATATCTAAACCTTATTGTAGACTAAAGGTTGGTTAAATATATCATTACTGCCTTTGGGTCGATTTTCAGAGCGCTCAACACTGATGACCTTGTACCATACGTAACTAAAGGTGTAGTTTGCCCAGCAGGTAGAAATAGCTGTTTATCGTCAGCACTAATGGTAGTAATACCAGTTGAAGGTAACCATTATCGTTGCCGAGACTAATTGTTCGGACCGTAAGGCCACTCGCACTTCAAGTTTTTTTTCTTTTTCTATTTTCAGCAAAACAATTCTCATTGCCTCGTCTCGGAGCTTATTAACAAGCTAATGTTGAGGACCCTTACAATAGATGTGAGTACTTTATTTTCATGACCTTGTGTCAGACTTATTCAAATATCAGTGCACTATATTAAATTGCAAACTATTCTCACACCTTCGGCAATCTTTTCGAGATTGCACCAGGAAATACCATTACTCCCCCCCACTAGACTATAGATTGGCGCTACAAAAACAAAAAAACAAAAAACGAAAAACTTTACTATTTAGTAAAGACCTTTATGACGTTAGTCTCCAATCCAAACGCTTCTCTCAGCAGCAGCAACAGAAATGCCTAGCACGTAATTAGACGATAAAATAATGATATAATCAAGATGTTAGCTTTCCACACTATCAAAAGCAAAAAGATTGGCAGAAAATTGCCATGAGAACATTTTATCATTTCACCCCAATCAAGGCAACAGAGCCACTAAGACGCAGGGCGTTACTGAGTGTAAAAGAATATCAGAAAAACATCAACGAGAGCAAATAAATTAACAAGAATTAAGACAAGAAAGATTAAAATTGCATTCAAATTTTTGAAGATCAAACTTTACAGGAAAGCAAGAAACCGGAAGTGTTCCACAAGCGAGAAGTGTGAGAAGAAACTTAGCATAGAACTTTACCTCTTTCCATTTCGACTGTAAAATGAGATTTGCCGCTAATCTAGTATTGCACTTAAATACATAGAGAGTCTAGGTACCGAAGTGGAAAATTCACCAGAACAATTAGGCATGAAAATTGTTATAGAAAAGGCACCGAAAAGCTACGTTACGTCGGCGGGAAAGTAACAAATCGTGATGCCATGTCAGGACCAATAATATTGCGAACTCGAAGATTTTATCAGTCCCTTGACTTGAGACATTACGGTCGTAGATACACTACATATACTGTCGCCATATCAGCAGTGTTTCTTGGGCAACAGTGAACCCACCCCTCTCCAGGCTGATTGTGAATTCGGAATTGCCATTCTACTAGAGAGTTCTCTAGCCCTGCCTAACAAACAGTCTACTCCCCACACCCGAAACGTATTTTGGGCAAGCTTACGTGGTATTTACCTATTTCCCCATGTTGCAATCTTTTTTAACCAGAGTTAGGCATATAACTGGACAAAGGGGAAAAAAATCCTCATTCCCAGCAACACGTTCGCGCTGGTATTTACCAAACCTTCCTCTTTAGTGCAATGACTGAGGTTCTTCTGCAGAGTAGGAATCTCTGGATAAATTTCTGGCTTACGAAAAGTATGAAATAAAAGTTCGATTCCAACCCTAAGTAAAGTTAAACAGATTAGCCTGAATTTTGAAGCCCAGAGAGAAAGGTGAGTCTAGCGCATTGCATTGCCAACATCCAGTTTGCGATGTACAAAAAAAAAAAAAAAAAAAAAAAAAATCAAGGGAGGCTATAAAGCGACTATGATGACGGGGGGTACTGAGTGAAAGAATATAAAAAGGAAAATATAACTATATTGCAGAAATGTATGGAATTGTCTGACATTTTAGGTACACTGGAAGAAAATTTTCTTTACATATTTAATTTTAAAAAGTTATGATTAACTTTGTAATAAAATTCTTAAGTGAAAGTTTTCATTGGTTTCGCAGAAAATACTTTTTATTTTATAATAACTGATAAAATTAAAGTACTTCAAGATCGGAGAAAATAAAATAAATGAATCGCTTAATGTCTTAAATAATAGGGTATAATTCAAGGATATATAATAAGTGCTTTTTGAGTACCTGGACGCGATGTAATAGTAAGCAAGCTCGCCTCGTTAGAACAATTACGACTGAGTACCGAGTTCGATCCTCACTGGATTCCACCTACTTTCGACATTGTGCTACATCTTAGCTACGCTTGAAAACCATTATAGCATACCTCTAGATTAGCATGACCTAAGATTTAAAATGATTTTTTTTTAAATAAAAAAAAAAAATAAATAAATAAAAATAAAACATTCTCGAAGCTTTTATTTTAGTGTTAAAATTTCAAGCTATAGACAGAATACTTTTTCTGTTTGAAAAAGAATTTAATTGACTGTAGTTTTTTTGTTTTTTTTTAAATTGTTGTAATTGTCGATTTCAGTGCCCCCCCCCACTTAAGCCAAAATGTAATTCTCTTTATTAAAAAAAAAAAAAAAAAAAATTAAGAAATTAAAAACTTTTCCGAAACATTGAGGAATATTAACAAATTTAAAGTTTAATATGATTTGAAACAAAAATATCATAGAAATGCATTTTTAACACTGGACTTATCTGTAAAAATATATCGTGTATGGATGTCAGTATTTATAAAATCGACACGTTATCTATATATAGATAAAAAAAATATTCTAAGTTCATTTTAAAATAATCCATAGACGAATGATAGACTAATAAATATGCAAGAGATTCTGGAGAGAAAAATTGTCTAGTACGATCGAGTGAACCGACTTTCTAAGCAGCAGACCTAACGATTTGATATAATGGAGAAAGCGAAATCGGACAAATATTAGGACTTGAAATAAGAACTGAAGACGATTTCGGTTTTTGGAAGGACAACATCTGCCAATTTTCACGTTTCTAATATTGTTATTAATATTGCTCAAAATGAATTTAAATTGGCACCATGTGATTATACTCATTGAAGTAACAGTCATCTGGACTTTAGTTACTTTTTCTGAAGACTTCCATATGTGGCTTAATAAAAACACCTGTTTTCCCGGAACCGGAAGGACTTTGATATGCATGGGACCATTGAGGTTGTAGGCAACAACTTGCTCAGCTGAACGTAACCAGTAATTTGACATCTTTGAAATTAAAACTGCAGCGAGGGCTCTTATGACGTCTGATATTAATTGATTGAAGTTGTTATCATGTAACTCTTGTCTTGGCGAATTAGGATGGGCTACAATAATGACATCGTTCAGTAACAGTTTCTTTTCAGTTACCTGACAGTAATCATATGGGCTTGTCCCCTTACAGGCCGACACACTGTATGTCGGTTCATCAGTGAGAGTAGTAAGGAACATCATGGCTGGGCTGTTAAGTTTGAAGAATGAATCAGCCAAGGCGACTTTGGTTCTATGTGCATTTGGGAACAGAAACTGAAAACGTCGTCTAAGCCGACTGGGTTGCCTGTTCTAGGTTTTACTTGCAAAGTCGGGTACATTCGGCTGTGATGCATGTGCGTGGTATATCCTTATCAAATTGGCTGTCATGATGGGGTACAGAGAGCCGGCGTTGCCGTATATTTGCACACCAACATCATTTTTATATTGTGATACTCAAGTCTCAACAGCCTTTTATTACTCTCATCGACCGTCGTCAAGATCATACAACCCTTTCTGCTCTGCTTTTTAACCAGTTGCATAGGGGTGAAAAGAGACGAATTCATACATTTCTTAAGGGGATTTATGCGAACAAAAGTGTAACGATAATTACTACTACAATTATTACTACAACCACCACTACTAATATTAAAATAGATGAAAACCGGGTGGGTTTTGGTAGACAGACTCAAGCGAAATATGCGGCTGAAGGAAATATTAAATGAGGAAATTCACCCGAAGACTTCCAAGAATTTTTATTTCGGAACTTGAAACACAACGGAAATCAAGTGAAAACAGACAAACTTTAATGATCGCACAGGAATTGAAGACAATAATTAAAATCGGAAAGGCAGGTATTTTAGTTAATATTTTCAGCCCCCCCCCCCCAATAACCCACAAGAAAAAAAAACAAACAACAAAAAATGTGGGCATTCGTACAAATCAGCCAACACTTAATGATTTTATTGACGACGGATTCTGTTACGAGAAAAATAAAATAAAATAAAAAAATAATCGGTTCTCACCCGAAGCAAAATAAATTTGTCACGTAAATGCGATAATGTCATCCGGGGGGGGGGGTAGTGGACAAAAGTTATTTCGAAAAATAAGTAAAAACTAGAATCACTTTTTTAGCGCAAAGGTTTATTTAAATAAACGAATTCAACAGGCAATGAAAAATGAAGCAAAATAATATATTCGTTGAGATTATAGAATAATAAAGAGAAAGATGAAGAATATTCCTGAAGAAGCCTGGAAAAAAAAAAAAAGGGTGGGGAAGGCATCAACAAAAATCAGAATAACCATTGATGCAAATTAAACGGGTTTTAATGGTAAAATTAATATCAGGGATTACACTCTTTGACCATCAGTTCCATTTTTTTTTTCGTTTCTATTATATATTTTTCAATTTTCGGATAAGTTATTTAGTATTAGTGCTCTAATTTGCAGGTAAACTGTCCCAAGTTCATCTTTGCCCATTTTGAACAAAAATAACAATATGAACTTCGGCCAGTTTATCCGCAAAATTCGAGCACAATAAAAACTGAAAAAAGCAAAAGAAGAAATAAAATAAAAAAAAATAAATGAATAAAAAAGATTGATAAACTTTGTCGGTTCTTTTTAATCAAGCTTGTTTGGATTAATAGTGTATATGTATGCACACACCGTAAAGCGCATTTTTCTAAATGAAAAAAAAAAAAAAAAAAAAAAATGAAAAATCAAGTGTGCGTATTATGCACGAGTAGAAGCATTTCTCCCCAAACACTATCGGTTAGAAGCTAATCTATTCATTTTTTTTAATTATTGTTAGTGAAAAAAAAATATGGTATAGACCAATAGAACACCATATTAACTTTATGATCTACCTAAAACCCACAAAGTAATCATTCCAATACGCCCACTTTTCTTTTTTTAATCAATTCACCCCAAACAAGGCGAGAATGCCACTAGTACGCAAGGAATTACAGAGAGTGAAAGTGAGAGAAAATAATATGAGGCGGGGGTGTAGAAAGGATAAAAAAATGAACGGGGTTCAAAACGACAGAAAATTGCGATTGACATTGCATTTAAATTTTTGAAGATTGTAGTTTTCAGGGAAGCAAGTAAATGGAAGAGAGTTCTACTGTCGGGAAGTGCGAGAAAAATTTATTGGAGATAGCCGTTACATTTAGCAATTTCAACAGTAAAAAGCGCCCGTCTAAATAGAACGCAAGGGTTTGTAGCGATTCCCACAAACTGGCGAATTTTTTCAACTTTTCACGGCGCACTTTAACATACAGTTAAACTAAAAAAAAATAATAATAAAAAAAGTATCTTTTTATGATTTATCGCAGAGAAGAGTTCGAATTCCAGTAGAATCGATTCACTTACGTGCTAATACCCTTGGGAAAGGTATGAATCCTCTTCTCCCCCAGATTCGGGTAAATAGCAGGACAGACCGGATTCTATAGCCTTGGATGGCAACTGATCTACCGAAGAAAGATATGGCAATCTACTGCGAGAAAAAAAAAAACTGCCTCGTCAGTCATGTATCAAAAGATACATGATCGCCTAAGCGTGTATCACATAACTCAAAAATTTATATTTTGTAATAAAAAATTAAAATTTAAAAAAAAAAAAAAAAAAAAAATCATTTTTTGTTTATTATAATTTAACATGAGAAATTTGAGCCCGACTAAAAAAAAAAAAAAAAAAAATACATCTTTGCGCTGTCTTGTAATCTTTGTTTCCAAATTCAAAAACTTGTCCATCGTTCTTAGCAAAACTAAAAAGCCAACATGCAAATTATACATTGAAAATACCAAAATCAATCCAATAGAAAATTAAAATATCTGGGAAGCGTTTTAATAGCGGATGGGAAAGTGTGACATTGAAATCTAAAGGCGCACCGGTAGAGACAATGATTCCTTCCAAAGGTTAAAGCAATTTTTCTGTTAATACTGAAGAAACAGGAAAATTTCGTTAGAATCAAAAGAAAAACGTACTGAAATATTGCGTAATATTAGGTAAAAAAAGATATTTAGATCGCTAAAAAAAAAAAAAAAAAAAAAAAAAAAAAAAAAAAAAAAAAATTACACGATGATGAAAAAGACGCCAAACTTGACGAAAACAATATTTTATTGTCTAAATGTTTGTTATTATTAAGAGGAAAGATCAAAGTATTTTTGGGGTATTTTTTTTCTATTTTTTAATCGTTCCTAGCACGTCCGAAATTTTCGTTAAAAATCTAGTTTTTTTTTTTTTTTTTTTGAGTCAGCAAAATTGATCATTTTTTTTTCCATTTAAAAAAAAAACAAAAAAACTGGAAATCTCACTTTGAAATTCTTTTAAATATCAATTATCATTTTTTCAAAACTTATTTTAAGAAAAGCAGAAATTATAATGTTTATTTAAAAAAATTTGAATCAAACTTAGCTTAGCTTTTGTGCCAAAAAGATGTAATTTGAAAATAAAACAAACCAGCTCATAAATTTTCGCGTCTCTTGACAAGTGATCAATGACGTATTTACGAATTCCATGAGGCTAATTTGTTCTACGGAAGGAGAAAAGTGAAATAATTTACATTTAAGTGAACAAATTATTTACCTAGTTATTTTTACCGAAAACTTTCAGCGGTCTAATTTTTTTTTTTTGTACTCAGCTTTCATCTTTACGTTTATGATGCCTTATGGAAAATATATAAAGAAATTAAAATAAGACTTAAGAGTGACATTAAATTTCATATTTCCTAAGAAATGTATCTAATTAATTTATAGGTACCTTTCTTATGAAATTTTATCAGAACTGTACATAAAATAATATAATTTTATGTACATTTATTACATTTTACTGTTATTTGTATTCATTTTATTATTAATTTTGATATTTCATTTATGGAAAAAATGTCATAACTGAGATTAATATAAAAATAAGATCATATAAATTTCATAAGATGATACTGATACTTGTAGGTACCCTTTTCAGTTGAAATTGAAAAATCAAATTAACTTCACACGTGTTTCGCAAAAGTAAAGGCCTTAACAGGGGAGAACAATGCTTAACTCAAATAACGTAACTTAATTATATTCTGGTTGGTCTTCCGTACTTTATAATTACAGCCCGGTTATAAGCACAAAATTGCATTTCTTAATTACTGTGGATCTTCTGATCCGTCAAAATGATACAATTTACAACGCGCTAAAAAAAAAAAAAAAAAAAAAAAAAAAAAAAAAAAAGAAAGATCTATCTCATAAGGACACTTAGGGAAGCCGATGGGGCTTTTAACTAATTTTATAATATTTTACCAACTTAAATGTAAAATCTATTATAATTAAAGAAATAAATAATTGTATTAAAAATTCATTTTTCATCCAAAAATTTTTTTTGCTTTCAGAAAATATTGTCCATATTCATAAAAACAACTAAAAGCAAATAAAAGCATTTGAAATTAAATAATATCTTTGTTTTGAGTTTTGTATGTTACAATTCAGAGCTGATTTTCAGGTACGTTGGCTCCAATTAAAAACGAAAAAAAAAAAAAAATGATTTGCATTCCTCAAAGCCCTGTGTTTTTAATTATTGTAATCACTAAACCAGATGCGATCGAATTTCTAGCGTTTTCTTAAAATTAGTTATGGGGGGGCGGTAATAAATATTTAAAAAAAAGTATTTCTACCATGAATTTAATAAAACAAAAAAACATTTATGATAATTTCGATCATCTGTGAATAGTTCCTGAAAGTTTCATTAACATCCGACAATTATTTCTATCTTTGCACGATTTTTCAAATTAATGTGTCATACCAAAAAAACGTGCTAAAAATTCTGTTATTTACTCGTTCCGCTGATACAAATAGAAACAAGTTATTTTAATCGAAATTTAGAATGTTCTAAAAAGGAAAATTTTTTAAAAATAATAAAAAAAACTTTTGTCTTTCCTCTTAATAACATAAGCATTTAGACAAAATTTTGTTTTCGGCAAGGTTGGCGTCTTTTTCATCAAGCTATGCTCTTTTTTTTAGCGATTTCGTGGATGTACCTACGTAATATCAGTCCTCAATATAGGGTGGTAAATTCTTGAAGCAACAAAAATGTAAATGTGAGCGATGTATTAAAAAAAAAAATTATTAATAGTAGGAACTACACGTCCTCACATCTTTGGGCACAATTCAATACGTTTACAATGAAGATTTACCGAGTCATTAACGGAATCAACATTGGGTGATTTCTCAATCTCTTTGGTAGGTTCTTATCAAATCGGGCCATATATGGACATGTCACACGACTTCATTGCTCACACCACACCCACTTTATATATAAAGTAAACCACAGAGAGTGTTTCGCTGTATCACAACTCTTTAGTGTTGCTAACGTTCCAATTGCTTCAAGCTAGTGTGTGTTTACCGCCACAGATTAGCAAAAAGAATGAGCATGCCATGATGAAAAATGTCCAAACTTGAACGGTTATCGCCAAAATCTTAAGAAATCCTTGGAGAATTTATTTTTTTCCTATAAAATGAATGCAATAAAATTAAGACATTTCATCAAAAGCTTTTAATTGCTTTTATGATCAAGATATTAAGGATATGATTGCCTTAAAAAAAAAAAAAAAAAAAAAAAATCCACTAAATTTTTAATTTGTTTACAACAACTGCTATTTTTCATATTTGAAAAATTTATAAAGTTTTAAATCTTAAATTTTGTATTAATTTATACCTGTTAAGTGATATTGTTATTAAGCAAAACTATATTTACTAATCATGAATGGAAAAATTTAGACTGACACACACAGATGTTTTTTTGTTTTTGTTTATAAATACGGGCGTCTATAATAGACACGAAAATATGAGCGATAACTATAGTAAATTTAAAACCTAAATACGTAAAAATTCAGTAAAACATTAGCTTACGGGCAATATTTTCCTAATCTTTTCAATAAAAAACGCGGTAGTTAAAAATTATATAAAAACGTGCTCACGTTATATTCAAGTAATTTTTATAGATATGTCCATCGTAAAAAATAAATAAATAAATAAATAAAATAAAATAGATAAATTTCTGTCTTCCCCTCAACCTATAAACTATCGCAGTGTTAAAAAAAGGCATTTCTGCGATATCTTCAACTTAAAATAAATAATTGTCAATTTTAAATCAAATTAAACTAAGTCAGCTAATATGCCCCAAAGTTTCTGAGCAATATTTTATTTCTGAAAGTTTTTCTAAGAAAGTATATGTTAATGAAAAATTGCTAAAAATAGCACTAAAAAGGTGATTTCAAAACAAACTCCTTCTAGTCAATTCGTGCTCAAATACAGAAAAAGTAATTTGCTTATTGGAAATATTAAATTTAATCTGTTAACTTGAAATTAAAACTAAAGTAAAAGCTTTAAGAAGTATTTTCCATCTTCAAACTTAACAATGGCGATTCTCTGGAGCTACATGTTTGTGTTTATTATAAAAATGATAGTCAATTTAAAAGGTGGTGACATTTTGATCTGTATACATTGTGCTTAGGCTTTCTTTCGCAAACAATTTCTGTAATAAGTTCCTTTTAAAATTTTCACGCCAGACCGACGGATATAATGGATGGAGGGGGGAGAGAGATTTCGGCTAATTCTGTAGCTATTTTCAAGCTTTTTTGCTTTTAAACTTTCGTGGGCGCAAAGTACATTTTATTGTTTTCTATATTGTGCTGGTGAGAATACTAGTAATCTCATTATTAATGAAGTTTTCGTTCAGTTTCCGAGCACAGCCAAGACACCCTGGCTACGTTCGTTGGGATATTTAGTAAAATATTTGTGTTAATTTAAAGAAAATTATTTTTATACATTCGCAAATATTAAAACTTTAGGAAAGGTCCTTTTTGTACAAAGGACCGCCGATATCACTGATGAAGTTTAGAGAGACGTGCTTAAAGGAATTTCAAAGCAACCTCTTGTGTAACGATATCTTTGCCATGACTAACATTAACTTGAAACTGAATCTCTATGAAACATTACGTTTTATTTTAATAGAGAATTTGTCAGCTAGTGTTAGCCAATGTGTGTTTTTGTCATTGTGGCCCACTCATCTAAAACGTGTACCTTATATTCTGTGTGTGTGTGTGTGTGTGTGTGTGTGTGTGTGTGTGTGAACTAACCGACTTATGGCCACCTAAGTTAAGCAACGTCGAACCTGGTTAGTACCGCGATGGGAATACCAGTTGCTATAAGCTTGGATGTGCGGGCGGTGTAAATGATAATGCCATGGAATCGTTAATTGGAGAGCAGAGATCCAATTCCAGTTGGGTTGGATATATTGACTTGCGCGCAAATACCCTTGAAAAGGTATGAATCCAACAGTTCTCCTAGCTATGGGTTAATTAGTAAGACTTGCATCATTAAATCATTATCTAAAAAATTCTTACAATCTAAAAGAAATTTATGATTTTAAATAACCTGCAAGAGGTTGATAAGCTGTAAAAAGCGAATCGGTCATACTCCTTTACCTGTAGGGTGGGCGTGTTTATATATTTATCTAGTGTGTAATTTCTCACGCGTGTATTCCAAGCGTAGCTGGATAATCAACTTGGTCAACACTCGGCAGTCCTGCCTCAGGTCAACTCAGCAGCTGGCTTCTCCGAAAGACACAGAGTGTAATGGACCTTACATTCTCATGTGCAATATCTGATAATGAGTGCACATCTCTGGGGTGGGTGTTTCTTGCAGCCCCCCCCCCAATGTACCTCAAGTGCAGCTGGACTAATCACATGGGTTCGCACTCAGCAGTTAGATGAATTAACCTGAGCGATAAATGTCTGAGTACAAGGTCTATTCTGGCATGACCTAAGTGGAGAGACATACACCACTCTTATTTGCCGTACTGCTTTTTGTAAAAGAGCCTTATCTTGAAGTCTTACCGTAATATTTGATGCGTGCCATATTTTCATAGCACTGAACTAAAAAAAATTTGTTCCAAGAACTATCACTTGTTTAGCACAATTGCACGTGGATACTCCCAAGGACGCGACAATATTTAAGCTCTTAAAGTCAAACAATCATTAGCTTCCGTTATCCTCATAATATTGACTTCACCTCATTTTGACTTCTCACAGTAACCCTCTACCTTGAATGGTAAACATATCACTCAGTTATAAAGCCGGTCGTCAATATGAAATTATATATACACGACTGTTTCGCTGTATCACAGTTCAGTGTGGCTAGATATCCGATTGCTTCAAGACGGGATCGAAACTTGACCGATTTAGCATCTATCGGTGTGTGTGTGTGTGTGTGTGTGTGTGTGTGTGTGTGTGTGTGTGTGTATATATAACAATTGAGGGGCTGTGTGCAAAATAATGACCCACCCGGTGCCGTGTAACGATATTACTATTGAAGAGGGTCTGTCTGCATAGAAAGAGAGATAATACGCCACACATCTTCACGAATACTCTGTTTATTATTTTTTTTAGAAATCTATTTTAAAAATAATAAAAAAGAGGCTGAAAAACAATTCTTGCAATAATTCATTGATCAGCGAAAGAGTTTTTTTCATACTACATCCTTTATATATATATATATATATATTATATATATATGTGTGTGTGCAAATATAGAGGAAAGAATACGTTAGGTAAATAATCCGGAGTTCTTTAGTATTTTTGTTTTTATTAAAAAAAAAAAAAAAAAAAAAAAAAGTGCTTCATACAGAAGTAGAGCTTTAATTATAATTATTTAAAAAAAAAAAAAAAAAAAAAAAAAAAAAAAAAAAAAAAAAAAAAATATGATTCCTTCGCTACATAAGAGTTCTCATATTTCAAAAACGAGAGCTGAAAATCCCAATTATTAAAATTAAATTGAATTATAGTCTCAAGCCCCGTTTCATCCTCACGCGAAAATTTAAGATTCCTAAATTTTCGCTTGAGGATGAAACAGGGTTTGATACTTTAATTTAATTTAATTTTAATAATATTGAGGTTTTTGGCTCTTGTTTTTGAAACATGAGAACTATTATTTAGCGGAGGAATCGTTTTTATATATATATATATATATATATATATATATACATACACACACTGATACGTTGCTCTTAGGACGAGAAATAAGACTGAAATTCCAGATTGAATCTACAGAATGTGAAGGATTACTCAGGCCTTGTAAAGTTTACACAAAACTATTGTACTTTGGGAACTTCTGCAGTAAACAATTTTCCTTGTAAATATGTAATATTTATGAGGATAATATACGAATATCTTTCCTTAGGTGTTTATAAATTGTACACTGTTCAATTATTAACGAACTATTTTATTTTTAATATTCTAATTGTATTAAAAATTATTTACAATGTAATACGTTACTTAAAATATATTCCTTCTTGCCGTCATATTTGAGTGCATGGGTGCACTAGCATATAAAAGATTAAATAAGCGATTCCTGTTTTACAAAAAGTAATTGTCGATTTGAATTCTCCAAGTAGCCCTTTTAACTAATATAAACTAGCTCTGAAAAATAGTTTTTAAAATTAAATAAGTTAGTGGGGATAAAAAAATGTAACAAACAAACAAACAAAAAAAACATTCATCAATGAAGGAAAATATTTTACAAATGTAGTTTTAGAAAATTGATAAGTCTTGAAAGTTTCATTTGAAAGTACCAATTATCTGATTTTTGCAAGTATTTCCAAATCAGTGTGTTTTTCACCGTAAAAAGACGCTACATTTCCTACACAAATGTGGCCCACATGCAGAGAAAAGAAAAAAATTAAGCAAATTTCGAACGTTGTTAAGATTAAGAAATACAACTTTATAATTTAAATATTTGATCTATCCTCTTAATAAATATTTCGAGAAAAGTTAAGTTTGGGGCGTTTTTTCATCATGGTATTCTAAGTTTTTAGCGAATCAGTTGAGGTACTGATATCATATATATATATATATATATATATATATATTAGGTTGCTGCAAAAATAATGACGTAATGTCGTTTTTTGACGTTAAAAAATACGTCAAAAAACGATATTACGTCATTATTTTTGCACCAACCTAATTTAATAAGAAGCTTAATCGTAGTATCTTAGTGTATTGCAATCTTCTATAACCCAAAGTTTGCGTTTAAGCATGAAATAGTGTCGGCGATAGGCGATGGCCTCAATATCTAGTTTTATCTTCACATATACTATTATCCCATAAATATAGTATAACTTAAACATTTCTCGTAATTCCCCCCCCCCATTTTTAAATTCAATTACTTAGACCGACATTTTTTTTTCTCTTCGTAGTATGAATCGTTCTTAATAGCGTTTGGCCAGTATTATTACTAATAAGGTGGGGGGTGCTGGAATTGTTTAGGATCAACCCTTTACACACAAGAACTGAAAAAACAAACAAAAAAAAAAAAAAACAAAAAAAAAACACAATGTTCGCGACACCAAACAACGATTAAGAAATAACACTTCTTGGAAGTATCTGAGAAAAAAAAGGGGGTCTTCACACTACCACAGAGGGGACCATAAAGTTCAAGCAGCTTTAACGGACCGGAATGTGTATAAGCAATAAGGGTCATTACATACCACGCCCATTTCTTCCTGCAGAGTATCAGGGTTAAGTCTTACATCGTCGTGATACATACGGTGATTAAACGATAGATCAACGATTCGGACATTAGTACTTCCAACTTGACTGCTCTATTACGTGAACAAGATGTCACATCACCAAGCAACACGTGGGTCTCCTCGCTTTCCTAAACTGAATCCTCTTGACGACTAATAGTAAGGATTCACTGACGGTAGGTAGGCGTAATGGCCGACATGAACAGCACCCACTTGATTCTTATATGAAATCACTTCCAACGCCGTTCACCAGGCTGAGGTAGATTTTACTGAATAACCTATAACTGGAGGTACAGAATTTAACCACTGCCATTATACAGGGAGTCCATAGAGTTTGTGTGCACTTTAAAAAAAATTATAAGTATTTGTATTTGCGATAGAAATAATTTGTAAAAAGGATTAGAAAGAAGTAAATCCATAGTTAAGGTTTTATTGAAATTTTATTTAAGTTTCCACATGTTCTCCATCATTAGCAATACAAAGGATAATACGATTTTGCGGTTCACGGAAACCATTTGCTAACTGACTTACAATAATGCTTGAAATTAGTTATTTTAGCTATACTTAAAACTAGGTACATTAAACTAACTTTTTTTTTTCAGATTATTTCTATTGCAAATACAAATAAAGTTATAAATTTTTTAAAGTGCACACGAATTTTATGGACAACCTGTATATAAAACATATTGAAAAAGGAAGCGAGAAAATTGGACAAAATTGAATACAATCAAAATAAAAGGGGGGAAAGCAACGAGAAAAGAATAGAAACCGGTTTTCATGTCTTTCTTCTCAACGACGACTAAAGTTGGAGGATAAGTAATATACATACAACAATAATATATCGGTTCACTTAAATAGAATTTATATACATACTATAAACAGATCATGAGACCCAAACTTTAAAAAAAAAAAAAAAAAAAAAAAAAAAAAAAAAAAAACTACACCCACAAGAGACATACGCAAACAAAAAGGACAAAGACAAAAACACTAACGAAACAAAAACAATGTAAAATAAAATTTAAAAAAATTTAGTATATATATATATATATATATATATATATATATACACACACAATTACCCATCTCAGAAATGAAACACTAAGTTGTAAACAAGTGTCTATTTAAAACAATTGTCGCAAGTACTTTCAGGTGAAAGTCAAAATGTGATCTCTAATCAGATCTCTACATGGATTTTGCTTCTGCAGATTTGAATGTCTACTCCCTACTCAAATTAAATATCCGTTTTCCTTTATAACTCGTACAATCGGTCACCCACAGACGGTGGAAAGAATTTTCTTTTTAAATAAAAATCCACAAAATAGAAGGCCCAAGTGTCACTCAAACTAGAGGGACACTGAATGAATATCTTGTATATGGACGCAAGAGGAAGAACTGCAGATTATGAGGATATGTAGAATAGATAACGGTTGATACTCGAGGACCAGAAGAATGATTATAAACAAACATCGAATATATAAATATAAGAATATATGAACTAGTAACTTTTTCTTATATTGATAGAGATATATTATGATGAAAGCGGAAACTTTAGAAATCTCTGGTAATAATTCTGATCCCGTGAAATAAATTACTATCATGGATTTCTAAAGTTCCCACTTACATCATTTTTATATATATATATATATATATATATATATATAGTGTCATCGTTTTCAACGTATCAGAGTAGAGATTCTCCATACTTTCAACCGAACAACTACACTACTTGTACGTATCATTCGATTATAATGGTCAAATTTTGTGCAGAACCAACGGCATTTTTTGGATGAGCCAAATGCAGAGAACAGTTGCTTATAGCGTATCAGAAGATCCCCAAACAAGATTGCTCAGTTTTTGAAAATCACACACATATGTGTGTGTGAATTTGGGCAGGAATATTTAATTTACACACAGTTGCTTGAAGCCCCAAAGATTTTTTTTGCTTTGATTCGGGCTATATTTCTGCTTTCTGGATAGAATTTTAACAAATTGTTGCAAGTGTTCTATGCGTTTTCGACATTTATGTTTTGTTAATGGTATTGTCTATACCTGCGTTTTTGAACTGTTGCGCCGTTGAACCTAAGTGCACTAATCGCACTCTAAAAGGAAGCTAAGTGCACTCCAAGTTAACAGAGGAGTAATTCATGAATTATTTTTATATTAAAAAAATATAAATTTCCAAAGAAAAAAAAAAAAAAAAAAAAAAAAAAAAAAGAGACATCAAGTAATGTAATGTCTTAAAAATAAATGCTTATATCAGGAGAGTCCTTTAGTTTTCCTATTTTCAAAATTCATGACTAATTTCCTTATGTAAGTGCGTAGCAGAGTCTTTGCTCTTCTACAAGTGCGCCCTCAAGTAAAAAAAGAAACTGGTCTATAGATATGCCTTTCACTACTTTGGTGGTTTTTGAGTGTCGTCTTCACGCGTCAGTAAGTGTCTTTTTTTCTTTTATCAAGAAACTAGTCTTCACGCGCAACTTGTCGTATTGTGCCATTTTATTTTCTTATTTTAATTGTGAAATATATTTAGCAGGTACTTAACCACACACTCATTCGAGCGGAATGCGACAAAAGTTCGTGTTTAAAGTGGGTTATTAGCCAAAGCGTACGTGGACTACTGGCAAGCACTGCTTAAACTCCTTCGGCACTTCCACTTTTGAGGACGGCTCCCTGGGGCACGAGCGCAGGAAATTTTACCCCCCCCCCGTGCTCAGTGCGTGTTCCTAAACACTTAATAAAAAAAGAAAATTAAAAGACGACCTTTCTAACATATATGGATAACGGGAAGGGCTAAGACAGATTTATATTTAAATATTTCGTGGTTATCAGAATCATTACAGTAACCGTATGTATCATTCTACAAGATGCGACATATCTCCCACATAATGGTAAGACATTAGCCAGGTGAAGATACCATTGCCACTGTGTTACCAAAGCGTTATTGGGTTCGTCCATGCAGGGCAAAATATGCGCTCATTGTAAAGTTTACAGAAAACTAATTAGTGGATGTGAGCACAGTTAGGTGGTGGCTAAAGAGATTTAGCAGTGATGACAGCGATCAGCGCTGGCGATTAATGTTTAGTCAGGTGGAGGTAGTGCTGCTGACGGCTGTGTGTGGAAAGTGTCTCAGAGCCAAATACGGTTTCCCCCCCCACCGATGTATTGCTAGTCTTTATATTTGTTGGAGCTCCTTAAAAAAAAAAAAAAAAAAAAAAAAAAAAAACTACTCGCCGAATTGTAAATCGGTCTTCAAAGAATGTGAGGCTCGTACTACTCTCATCCGGGAAATGATTTGTACCAATCGCTATTTTATTAATATTTGCTTTTTATTTCCTACCCTCAACTATATACAGTGGATCCTCGAATCACGAATTTCATTCATTCCTGAAAGCCTTTCGTAACCTGAAGTGTTCGTAAACCGAAACTTTTTCCCCAATAGCAATCAATATAGAGAAAAAAGTCACAGTACAATAAAATTAAAAAAGAAAAGCACGACAACACACGAATGTATACAACATGGCGGTGGACTCGGAAAGGATTCCATTAGGGTTAACTCGGTTCGTCAATGTTCGAGAACCGAAATTTTGTTCGATAACAGTCATTTTCAGCTCGGATTTCCTGTTCGAAAACCGATTTGTCCGACATGTGAGACGAGGTTAGTAGTGTAAGTTTCAAATTAAACTAAGCATAAGTATTAAAGCATGAAACATTTTCGCAGATTTTGACGTTATTCTGAGGTTTTATTTTCGTCCAAATCCGTGAATTTGTTTTGCTCATGTTAAGTCTTAAGAAAGAATGTATTAAAATCCTGTCTATATCCGAGATGAGATGAGATGAGATTATCATGGTTACTTGCATTATTAGGAATGTTATCAGAATCTTCATTGCCATATTCAGGACGTTTCAGCCGTTGTACGTTTCGGCCTTCTTCAGGTGATTGGAATTTTCGAATCGAACCCTTTATTTCGTCCACCGGGGGTAATTTGTCCTAGTTCCACGTGCCGTGCCACTTTCGGATGTCAGTTATTTCCTTTTAACTAAAATCTCCAAGTTTTTGGTTTATAACTGCTGTGGCCTGGTATTGAACTAACAAGTCCGAGAACAAGACGAGATTGAACAAGAAAGTTTTCCGAACGATTCGAAATTAATGATTTAAGTAAAAAAGTTCTAGCAACATCAAATGAGAAACATTTTTTGTAAATTAGAAACCAGTAAATATTCTGCCTCTAAGTTCGAACATAAAAAAGATTAAATCTTTTGGTAATGTTTAATTACTGTGTCCGCAAACAGCTACAAACACAACCCACAAAAACAAAACAAAAAACCACAAAAAAAAAAAAAAAAAAAAAGGACAAAAGACACAAAAAAAACCACACACAAAGTAAAACAAAAAACAAAAAAACAATACACCCCCCCCCCAAAAAAAAATAAGGGTAAAAAAGACGGCTATTTCCTCTCCATCGCTATTACTATATACACTTGATTCATTAATAAAAATGAATTAATCTACTTACGCGTGTTTGGATTTTATTAAAGATCTCATCACTTAAAACATTACTGAGGGAGTCCAAAGTGTATTCAATAGTAGCGGTGTCAAGGAAATAACCGTCGTTTTGACTTCAAGTCTATATTTCTCTATTCCAGAAAATAAGTGTAAGCGAATTAAATAAACAAAATACATACCGTAGGATAATAAATCTAAACTGCATTCCTTTTATGAGGACAGATGAAAGGATACATAAGCCGGAGTCTTTAGAACTTTACACCAGATTTAGCCCCCCTTCTCCAAATTTTTTTTGAATCATTTCATCCCAAGAAAGAAAATAAAGCCACTAAGACGCAAGGAGGTATTGAGTGTTAGAGAATTGGAAAATACTATTAAGGAAATGACAACAAAAAAAAAAAAAAAAAGAATTAACACAGAAGATAACGCTTGACGTTGCATTTAAATTTTTGAAGATCAAAGTTGGCCGAGAAGCAAGAAACCGGAAGGAAGTCCTACAAGCGGGAAGTGTGAGATAAGAAACTTAACATAGAACTTACGGTTACAGATAACAATTCCAGCTGTAAAATAATCCGACCTAGCCGCCGATCTAGTACTGCGCTGAAATTCATAATGTCGAAGTACCATAGCGGAAAGTAGCAACAGAACTATTACATAAAAGTCATAGGAAAGCTACATTATGGCGATGAGAAAGTGACTGAAGCTGAGATGTCAGGTCAGGATTAATAACATTGCATATTCCCTGAATTTTATCAAATATATATATATATATATATATATATATAGCAGGAGCACCGGACTAGATGTAGCAGCAACATTCAAAGCAAGGTTGAATAGTCAACTTATAAATATGTAAAAAGATTCTGTCGAGAAAAATTTTCTGGCCATATATTTTTATGTAAACATTTTTGTGGCTCCTTGTAAAAGATAACACTCTGAGGAAATTACCAGAAAATGAAAGAAAATGTAGTGGTATACAACAAAGAATCGAAACATGGAAGGATGACATCAGGATTTCAGTCACTGAGGATTTTCAAAATGAATGCCGGCTGAAATATATCAATAATAAAAAGGATTAAAAAAAAAAAAATTAAACATAAATACCATTTAAACTCCTACAAAAATGCCAATACTAATCCAATCAAGTGTTAAAATAAGCTGTATTCAAGTACATATACTTATAATCATCTGAGGAGTGTTAAAATTTAGGGGTCGTCAGGTTGAAAGCATTTTATGTATTATAAAAAGGTGAATCAGTAGTCAGTTGAATTTTGATCTGAAGTTATTACTATATAAGGTTAGAGCTATGCAATTAAAGTGACAGGGAAAACTAATGCTTTGCCATTACTGAGTTAAAAGATTTCATTTATCCAGGTAAATTTTTCCCCCTGGTGTCCCAACTATGGGATTTAAGTGTAGTACTAGATTGGCAATTAGGTCCCACCGTTTTACTGTTGAAATAGTTAAATATCATCGCCACTTCTATTCAAACAGTTTCTTTTCTCGCACTTCGACAATGGAACTTCGTTAGAAACAAACAAAAGGGTACTGAACTTATGTGATATCAGTTTTCCTATACGGCAGTGAATGCTGGACAATCTCCAAAGATGAAGAGACTTGAAGCAACAGAGATGTGGTTCTAGAGAAGGATGTCGAGATTATCACGGACAAAATATGGGCGCATCGACGAAGTTTTTAGGGAAAAAAAAAAAAAAAAAAAAAAAAAAAAAAAAATGGAAACTTCTACTTAATATCAGGAAGAAAAAAATCTAATTAAAAAAAAAAAAAAAAAAAAAAAAAAAAAAATGTTAAAATTTCTAGGGTATATGAGGAAAGTAGGCTGGGAAAATCTGACACTCACAGGACAGGAGAACGACGCATAATGAAACAATGCAGAGTTGAGAAGATACAGCAAAAAGACTAATAGCTTCAAAGAACAAGAAAGATCGTCTACGTCCTTGGAGGACACTGCATAATGTCAAAATGCTTCTTGGTGAATTTCTTTAATCTGTTTCACCCCATGCAAGGACATTAGGGGTTAAAAGAATCCAATTTTTGTCTATTTCTGCGATGAGGTATTATGTACATTATTTACATTATTCTGACTATTGTCCTCATCTTTGTTGCCATATATCACAACGTTTCGGTCGTTGTACGCTCAGGCCTTCTTCAGGTGGTTGGAATGTGGAACTGAACTCTTTATTTCGCTCACTGGGGTAGACTGTTCTAGTTCCACGTGCCATGTTTAATGGATGCCAGTTATCAGTTATCTCCTGTTAATTTCCCTCTGAAAGTTCTCCACTGCCTTAACTGGGTATTGAACTCACACTCTTTGGTCCCTGTCAGTGGATCTAACCAACGCCTTTATCCACTGCGCCATGTTTGCAGTGACAGGACCCAAGGAGTGCGAGTTCAATACCCGGTTAAGGCAGTGGAGAACTTTCAGAGGGAAATTAACAGGAGATAACTGATAATTGACACCCATTAAACATGGCACGTGGAACTAGAACAGTTTATTCCAGTGAGCGAAATAAAGGGTTCAGTTCGACATTCCAACCACCTAAAGAAGGCTAGAGCGTACAACGGCCGAAACATTGTAATAAATATGGCGACAAAAATGAGGACAATAGTCCGAATAATGTAAATAATCCTATTTTTATTGTCAGTTTACAGGAAGTTTTTCTTCATTCCTAAAAAGGACGTGCTTGTTTACATATAAGTGCAGAAGCGAAACGGCTTTAACGTAATAGTCACCTTTTTAAAGAATTTTTTAAATTAGTAAAAAAAATAAAAAATAAAAAATAAATTAAAAAAATTGAAAAATGTGAAATTTTCAATTATGAAATTTCCATCAATTAAAAATTCATTTTTTTTTTTTAATAATTAGCACATTAAATTAGAAATTTATTCAGAGACCCTCCTTAATTTCGGAACTTTGACGGCGAACATTGATAAAAAAATATGTAATTGCCTTTACTCTCAATAAGAAGGGTTTTTAATTTATACACTCTTAGATTTGAAGAGAGAAACAATAGTACACAAACCGGAAATATTTGTAAGTAGTTTTCTGTTTTGGCAAATGAGGGGACGTGGTGAAATGTTTCTAGAATAATCAAAGATGAGTAAAATAAATAAAATAAATCTGATGATTTTACCGCTTAGGTAGACTGTCTAAAGGAAGGAGGTGAAACAGAATTATTCAGCATTTCCTCGTAGAATAATACATTTTGAAAACTTTTCAAGTTGTATCCAAAATCTTAAGAAAAAAAATTAAAATATAAAAACATTTATAAAACCTTTTTCCCCGAATAGAGGATTATTCTATAAGTGATATGAAAACTTTTGGTTTGTTTTTTGTTTTGTTGTGTGTGTGTGTGTGTGTGTGTGTGTGTGTGTGTGTGTGTGTGTGTGTGTGCGCGCGCGTGCGCGTTGGGCTGATGGGAACGGAGGGTTAATTCACGTTTCTGCCAATTAGTTACGAAAGTTAGGTTTTTATTTGTTAAGGAACGTTTGTAAAATTCGACTCCTGTATATAACCTAGGAGTACAACTGTTCAAAACTGCAGGAAAACACGAAATTTACTTCGATGTGCGTGTTGTTGGGGGGGGGGGAGTTCTTATTCGATATTTGTGAGTAACAACGAAATCGATAGATTGAACGCAGACAGCTCGAAAAAGTCCACTTACTTCAGACAGACACAAAAGGCGAGGAGAGGAAGGAGGAATAACAGAATAGAGTGAAACCATAACAATTTGTCAGCATTCTCCCTTAGAGTTCAACATATTTTCGACTATTTTTTTTTTTTTTTTTTTAAATAAAACATATATATATATATATATATATATATATATATATATATATATATATATATATACACACACACACACACACACACACACACACACACGTGTGTGTGTGTGTGTGTTGACGAAAAATGTTAAAGTCGGGACAAACAAATAAATAATTTTTTAAAAAAAGCGTAGAAGTTTACTTACCACCACAATCCAATAATGTTCGTTGGACACATCAAATAAAAGTAAAGAGCCACAATAATCGCCTGTACTTTCATGGTTTGTCCAGGATATTTCATCTATATACACACACATACACACACACGTGTCTGTTAATAGCGAGGTGGATTCCCCGTATCCAGGTTTAAGGGGGGGGGCGGTGATGAAGGAGAGAAAGAGTTGATGAGTAGTTAAATGAATGTGGGGAGGTTTTTTTCCGTTCTCTTGTTTCGAAGAGAAAATGTTCAGACTTTGCTTTCGTTTGGAAATGACAACAAACAGGGTTGCGACGTTGTTTGCAAGGAAGCGATCATGATAATACAAACAGCGAAAGCTATCCAGGTTTTTTTTTTTTTTTGTTTTATTTTGTTATTTTCGTCTAATATGTAGCCGTTATTTCTATATATTATACGCACAAGTATGTGCAAATAGTTGCATAAAGAAACAAGGTCTCCTGCTGTAAATGTTATACAAAAATTGTTCCCCCAAAAAAATATTGGAGTTAAAAATCAAATAAAAATTGAAAAATAGTTGGTTGCATAGGATGTATTACAATTACCCATGCTTTCCAATGTATTATAAAAGTTAATTTGCATTTTAGAAGTATTTACAAATATGTATATAATAGCTAGCACTATATTTCTTTCTATATAAAGATTTATCAATATTGAATAAATATTCGCAATATAAAAATGAGACAATAAAATTTTAAATTCAATTAAATATTTCCAATTGAAGAGATTAATTGTTGAACAAAGAATTTGCATATCAAAACTAAAAACAACTTTCTTTAAATTTTAGAATAAATCAAAATTGTTAAAATTCTTTTGTATTTTAAATATATTTATACATTTTTTTTAAACCAGAGTTGATAAAGTTTTAAAGTTATTTAAAAATCGACTGTTCTTTTTGTAATATATAAATATTAAAATGTTTATAACAGATTTGCAACTTTTCATGGATTTTCTACATACGACTTCTTTCAAAGTGAGAATTTTTATTATTTAAAAAGTTAAATAAATATCTTTTCATAAATTAGTATTATTAATATATAAAATATTGTTTCTATTCAAGTTTAAATATTTAAGTGCATTTTTTTAAAAAAAAAAAAAAAAAAAAAAAAAAAGATTTTTTTATTAACATCTTTTAAATTTGTTTTTTTTTTTTTTTTCCGAATTGATGCTATTTCACAGCCACAGCAAGTTGAAAGTACCAAGACTCGTGTAAGTAAATTGCATATATATGTATATCCGTGCGTAGCTGTAGTTTTAGAATCTTGCTAACCTAAAAACTTGTTTTGCTTTTGTTTGTACGCAAATAAAAGTTACCGCCTACCACCCAGTGGAGAGGGTCTGACGTTAGGACTGCTGCTACGCAAGAAACACCCAAAATATTAACACCACCCAAAGATTGGGCGAACAACTATGCCGATATGTCTGCCTCTGAGGAGAAAGCCGAGAAAAAAAATATCAGAAGGTTTTCACACTAGAGCAATGAGAAGGCACCGGCCAATAAAAAAAATCCATATCTACAACACGAGTCTACACCTTTCATCGTAGACAGACACTAGATTGGTATTATTAATATAAGATAAATATGGAATAAAATAATACTCGTTATTTACAGGTTTAATAATTTTCGGAGATTTGTGTAGGATTTTAAATTTAAAATTAATATTTTAAATTATAATTATTTTAATATGGAAAGGTTTTTTATATTCAGAATGAGATTATATATATATATATATATAATATACATGTTAGCTTAATAAAATGAGAAGGTAAACTTAAAACGTACCTTTGAAAATACATTTCATTCGAAACGAAAACATTCGGATTGTCTTGACATTTTGAAGTCGACGCAAAACCAATTATTGATAAAATTATTAATGTAACTAACAAAAAATTGCTATAATATAATTTTTCAAAATACACATTTGATATTTAGATAAATAAAATGTTTCTTTACAATATAGCTCGTTATATAATTCTTTTTGGATGATTTCTGTTCAAGTGAATCTTACGTATGGCTTTATAAAAATATTTAGCGACATAAATTTTACAGATCAAAATGGCCGCATTCAATTTATATCTACAGTTCGTTGTAGACAATTTGATGTTTTTTTTAGGTTTTATATTTTAAACAGGTAGTTCTGTGATTTTATACTTTTTGCAAGTAACATTTTAAATGATTAGAAATTAGAAACATCGTCACTAAGAAAGTTCCACTTAAATTAAAAATGTGGCAGATATTAAAATATTTCGTTAAAAAAAAAAAAAAAAAAAAAAAGTTACTCTGTAATTGACTTCGCTGAATCTTTGGTAAGTCGTTTCATTTTCATTCTTAAATTGTCAGGTGAAAGAATTAATCTTAAGAACGAAAGATAGCAACCTTCTTATTAATAGGCATAACATCAAAATAAAGCCAAAAATGTATTTTTGTGAAACTGGAGACGCTGTTTGGGAAGACTATCAGTGAGAAGAGATGTGACGGTTAGAACAGATATAATGGGTGGTAGGAGAGGTTCATCAACTGCCAGGAGTATCAATTAAAAAAAAAAGAAAAAAATGATGCGAAGTTGGTTAGGGTTGAGGTTAGATGCGAACCAGGATTTGTCTGCTATAAATGCTTTAAGAAATCTAAGATAAACAAGGGTTCTTCGGTGCTTTCCACAACCAGTCAAAGATGGAATGCCTGTTGAGAAAGAGAAAAGATATAAGACAACTTGAAGGAAAATGCATAAGTTAAAAAAAAAAAAAAAAAAAAATTATATTATATATATATATATATAGATATGTATGTGCACGAACCTTTCAAACATGTTTTGATGAATATGACAGACAAGGAAAATTGAGTTTTTCTAATATTTAAATTTTTTTTCCGTTTGTTTTTTTTTTTTGGGGGGGGGGGGGCATAAAAATTGCCTGTAACATGTGTTGTTTGAAGTTCATATCTGTTGTAATTGTATGATACCTATCATATGATAGTAGTGTTTATTCCGAGCCTCACAAAAGGAGCGTGGCTGAAATTCAAGTTTCCCTATTTGATTGAGGAAAAAAAAATTAGCAACGGAAACAAAGTGCTAAAGATTTAGCAAAATAGAAAGAAGCAAACTTGAATTTCAGTCACGTTCCTTTGGCGGAGTTCGGAATAAACCCTAGTATCATCTAATGTGCATCACAATTAGATTTTAAAAGACAACCGTGGAAAGAAATTAAAAAAAAAAAAAAAAAATGAAAATGGCTAAAGTAGTGGCAGAGAAAGCCAGAGCCAGGGAAAGGGTCTCATGCCTCTCCCTGAATCTGTCATCCAGCTCTCCAAATGTCAATTTTCATAAGTTGTATTCATATAAAATTTTATTGTAACTTAATTTTGTACAATAATGGATCATATGCAATATATGTGAACTATTCAACTAGATCAATTGAAAATATAATTAGAGGCATGTCATAAGAGATACCATAATTCCCAATGTATAATCCGCATTTCTAAAAAAACAAGCAAAATCAGGGGTGCGTATTATGCACAGCTTCAAAAAGTCTTTAATAATTGCCTTAAAATAAGAATAATGAAACAAAATTAGAATAATATTATTCTGTGTTTAAAAACATTTTTTTTTAAATAATAGGAAACGCTGGTCACAACGAAATTGGAGACTTACAATTTATAGAGTTTGATTACCAAACAAGGGGTGCGTATTATACATGAGTAAAATAATTCCCACACAGACTTTCAGCACAATTTTAGGTGTGTGTCTTATGGATGAAGGAGTATTATACAGAGGAAATTACGGTAATCCTTGAATATATCAATGTTTTACGATAATTATTAACATCGACTTGGGATTTTTCTTGTTAAAATGTTGAATAATACTAAAACAAGGGAAATTATGGATTAAAAATAGTGAATGAAATCAAAATAGTGAATGGGATCAAAATCCGATGATTTTTTTCGCCATTAATAGTCAGCTGGGCTCGTTTTCATTTGTAACGTATATAAATGTAGGTAGAAAAAAAAAAGCCAATGTCGATATGATAGCGAGTATCACAAAGCATTGACCGCGCCTCAATCAAGTTCCCCACCACCACCGAGGGTAGTACGCGCCGGCCCTGGGAGGATGAAGAGATATGTGACAAAAGGAAAAGTTAGCCGACGCGTTTCGTTGTGAGGAACTTTATCAAGACAACTTGAAGTATTTATATACAAGAACAAAAATGTTATGGCTTTTCAAATTTTTACAAATCTAGGCAAGCTACGGAGGACGCCAAGTGACAAAATTCAACGAAAGTTAGTAAGGGGTCTTTGATTTTTTTTTTTTTTTTTTTTTTAATTATCGTTCTTAAATTTGAAAGATTTGACAAAGCAGTAACATTATTGCTCTTGGATATAGATACTTTTTGCAGAATAAAAACCACTGTATTTACCTTGAAACGTGTCGGCTAAGTTTTCCTTTTGTCTATTCATAGTCCTTTTACAGATATTCCAGGTGGGGGAAAACACCACAAAATACTGCTTTCTCATTTTATACATTATATATATACACGTGTATGTGGGAATACAGAATCCTTAAAAATTCATCAGGTTGTAATAAACTGGTCCGAAGAGATGGACGTGACGTCCATGAAATAATTTTTCATTAATAAATGAGTTCAATTTATTCAGGTAAAGAAAAGGTTCCTCCCCCACTTTTCCTTCTGTCTGAATAACTTGGACTCCATTTATTAATGAAGATAGACCTGGCGTCCATGAAATAAATTTATTACCACCTGACATGGATTTTTAAGGATTCCGTATTCATTATTTTATTTCTGTTCTCATATCGAGCTCTGGATTTATATCATCCTTGGAATTATCCCTACCAATCAACAGTTTATATAAGGAACACTATAACGAAGGTTGGAGAGTATGGATAACAAAATGAATAAGTTTTCCGCATATCGCATTTCATCCTTTCGGACTAAATGTTTCGTTGGTGTGACTTCGCATACATACAAACGAGGGATGAGAAGTTTAATTATTTTTTTTTGGGGGGGGGGCTATATAATCTAACAGATTTCATTTCATTTTTCTTTAACGCCACTTATTAGGTACCCTACACCGTGATAATAGATCTGCCAGAAATGTCACCAGAAAATCCAAACTTTACTGTCCCCCTAAACAGGTATCGCGCTCCC
>OZ010588.1:112734706-112737206 GCA_963932145.1 Acanthosepion lycidas | reverse complement strand
GAACAAACTGAATATAGGAGAAAAGAAAATTTAATGTTGTTCACAGAGTACTTTCGCCCAACATCGCAAATTCCTACAAAACTAGAACCCTATTCTTAAATAGCCTCGTCAGATCAAGACTTTCATATAGATAATATGTATGATGCTAAATATTCAGAACTATATGAACTGTATACAACCGCTCCCTCGGATCGCTTGTTAAAATGACTGAGAGAATGAATAGTGTAGGTTTTAGTGGCGCTACAGTATCACAAAGTACGTTACCAAATAGCAGAAACGGGATAAGGACATTCAACAACAAAATTAAGTTAGGAAAGAAACTCCAATCCTGTAAAGAATGATAACAGCTTGAGAAGAGAAAATAATGACAATCAAGATGTTGACATTCCACACTACTCCAAACAAAAGGTTAGGAAGGAAACCTCCATCAATACTGGAAAGAATGATAACAGCTACTGGGCTTGAGAAGAGAAAATGACAATCAAGATGTTGACATTCCACACTACTCCAAACAAAAGGTTAGGAAGGAAACCTCCATCAATACTGAAAAGAGTGATAACAGATACTGAACTTGAGAAAGCTATTTTTTCTCTAAAAATTTTTCAGAAAAAAATTTGAATTTAAAGCTACAGCGGAACTGACTGCTTGGTGAATGAATGCCGAATGCTTCCTTATAAGAAACATCAAATATAACCATTACCTATGGCAAGACAGTGCATAGCAGAAAATGACATCTTAAAAAATTCCAGCTGTGTTTTCTCAGCGGTTATATAGTTTCCGATATTTACTGAGCTAACCTTCATCTAAGATGAGATATCATCTGAGATGAGGTATCATCTGAGATGATGTATATGCACACACACACAAAAAAAAAAAAAAAAAACAGTCAAAACTGGACCTTCGTGCCCACAAAGAAAATAAACGTAATATCACAAAGACGGTTTTGCAATCGACAGTTATTTTAACTACCTTCACTCCTCAGCAAGGTTTGTCTTTTTGAGACAATGATTAGAATTGTAATCAAACCTAACCTAAACACATGGAAGTGAATTTATTTTTATTATGACCATTTGCAACAAAATTATTAATTACTTCATTTACAAGAATTTTATACGTATAACATTCTAAAAACTAACAAATAGAGCAATGCAATATATCATTTAACAAGGCATAAGGAAATAAATGTACCTTTTTTCTTCATAAGTATTAAAATATTCATAAGTATTAAAATGTTAACCAACTGTAAGGAAATCCTTATATACCATTTTATAAAGTTTGAAAATCAATTGTCAATTAGCCAATATTTTATCATTTCCAATATATTTGTGTAAATCTAATAAATGTTTATTATTTGTTAATTATCAAGTACAAATAAAATCAACTTTCCTATGCTTAGTTGTATTATTCTAATCATCGCTTAAAAAAAACATTGCCGAGGGAGCGAAGGCAGTAAAAATAGGAGTGTCAAAAGGAAAAACCGTCTGTTTGAAGCAGTTTTTGCGGGAACAAAGGTCCATATTTGAGGTGTGTGCGTGTTTATATATATATATATATATATATGTTAATGGCCAGTAGTTGAATTAGACCAGGAAACAGTCGTATTAAAAGTGCACAATACACAGATAAAAAATTTAACGGTATAGAAACCGTAGAAGTTCCGCTACCTTGGTTTCAACATTTCCGAATCTTAAGACGATTGTGGTCAATTGATTTCCTAACGCATCATTTATGAACGCTATATTTTTTCAAAAAAAAAAAAAAAAAAAAAAAAAAATGAATAAGCGAACAACAAGAGTTGTGGTATAAAGTGTGGAGGTGGAGAAATAAAGTGTGTTGGAAATATATTGGCAGGAATTAAAATATACATACGTTCTTTTTTTATTCCACTTCAAATGAACCAAAAGGAACTTTTTATTATAGTATCAACACAACGGGACAATTTCAGATGTCTACTTTAAAAGTTGTGTGTGTGTATGTATATATATATATATATATATATATATATATATATATATAACAAGACAATATCGAACACTTAAAAATCTCGTAGGTAATAATTTTAATTTCATGTGAGCTCTAAAAATTATTGTTTGTAGGTATTGAAGATTGCGTGCTGTTTTTTTTTTTTGTTTTTTTAGAGCTCTCATGAAATAAAAATTATTACCCATGGGGTTGTAAGTCTTTGATATTCTTTAATTTATAAAAATTTTGCTTGACAGACTTCTCCTTGGATCTATTTCTTCCTTGAATCTCCATATGAATTACCATACTGTATCATTACAATATATATTTATACATACACATACTTTGTAAGAAAAATCACCTGCACCTAATCCACGGTACAGCAAAAATAACTTGCATATTTTTCACTGTAACCTTTGAGGTGCTAGTAAACATTGTTTCTTCATCGAAAAAGTCCCCCCCCCGGATAGAAATTATTTACCATGATGGCTCGCACTGGTACACAACATGCATTTTTTTTTTTTTTAAAACTTTTGTT
>OZ010588.1:112669706-112729706 GCA_963932145.1 Acanthosepion lycidas | reverse complement strand
TTGATTTAGACTAAAAGTGGCATACCGATTTCAAAACTACAGTCAGTTTTCTATCACATCAAGTATTTTAGCCCACTCCCGGAATAAGCACAACTGCCCTGATTTGCTAACAGCGCCTCTTTTACGAGTTGCGGTTAAAGTGTTAAGAAAAGTAATTAAAATATTTACTTTTTGTTTCAATAATTAATATTTTCTTAATGTTGAACGTAACGTCATATATAGGGGATTAATGGTCGGGCGAAGAGAGGGAAATCAGATACCTGTTCAGTTACATGTGAGACTGTGTGGTGAGAGGTCGTATGTGCTCCATATAAACGAGTCGTATCCTACAAATAAAACAAAATTCTCTATACAAGATTCTAGCAGATGTTACTGTATTTTTGTTTTTAAGCTCATGATTGATCAACTTATTGTTTACCCTAATACTTCTTTTCATTCTTTCAGATCATGTGGGCCTCAGCTACTTTTCGTCAGAAGTGCCTAAATAGCCCAGATTCCTTTTGTTATATCAGTGGCAGTTTCACCATTCCTAGTTAATGAGCAAACATCAGCACATTTGTCAGGCAAGTCTATTTCGCATATTCTAAAGTAAAGCTTGGCGACCGAGTCAGGTCCTGCGCCCCGTCACAAGGCGACCGAGTCAGGTCCTGCGCCCCGTCACAAGGCGACCGAGTCAGGTCCTGCGCCCCGTCACAAGGCGACCGAGTCAGGTCCTGCGCCCCGTCACAAGGCGACCGAGTCAGGTCCTGCGCCCCGTCACAAGGCGACCGAGTCAGGTCCTGCGCCCCGTCACAAGGCGCGCAAGCAGTGTGTCGAGATTTTAAGAATGTAGACGAAGGGAACACGTGATAAATTGGCATTTGGTATACCTATGATTTGGAGAGATGTGAAAGTGAAAATGCCAGTGTATAAGAAAAACTAATACAAAATCGAGTATCCAAAGTCTACCATCAGCTATACGTCCAGTACCTCATTCAGCTGAAATCCCAGTACCAGTTTTCGCTCAACTACCCTCTCCTGATGATCGGGATCCTGATGAAGAATTCTGTGATAGCCATGATGTATATTTTGAAATTGAAGAGGACTCAGCTCGTAAGGGATTCGATCAGAATAAGTTCAATGATTTGGCACGGGATCTGGGACTGTCACAAAAGGCTTCAGAACTAGCATCAAGACTGAATGAGAAAAAATTGCTTGAAAAATTAGCAAAGTTATCCTACTTTCAATCCAGGGAAAGTTCAGTTCTGCAGTATTTTCGAAGTGATAGTAGCTTTGTATATTCCCATAACATACAGGGTTTATGACAGAAATTGGGAATTCTGATGTCCAACTCGAATGAATGACCACTGTTCATCGACAGATCAAATCGTAGCTTAAAATGTCAATTTATATTGTGCTGACACATTTAGTTTGTATTCATGAAGAACATGGAGATATAAAGAGTCATCGAGTTGAGCAATATCACAAACACAATTGGATCATCTGTGTTGACCTTAAAATCGTATGGTTCCTTCTTGGTCAGAAACGCAGTTACACCAAGTATCCCTGCTTTGTGTGTATGTAAGATAGCAGAGCTCGAGAGAAACACTGGATGGAGAAGAATTGGTCTTTAAGACCTGACCTCATACATGGCATTCCAAACATTCTATATGAGCCACTCGTCGACAAAGAAAATTGTATTCCCAGCGTTGCACATTAAACTGGGTTTAATGAAGCAATTCGTTAAAGCATTAGAAACCGAAGGAGACCGTTTCAAGTCCCTCATTTTTGGCATTTCCTGGCCTGTCAATGGAGAAAAAAAAATATCAAGGCTGGTGTGTTTGATTGTCCCGATAAAATGATCATCTTTAATGAGCTGCGGAATCTGGACTATGTTTGAATTTGAAAAGAAAGCTTTGGTCATCAAAGACATTTTCAAGAACACAGAATTATACCGAAATTATCCAGAAACTACTGGAGAGCTACAAAGTCCTCGGATGCAACATGAGCAGCAAGTTGCATTTTCTGCACAGCCATTTTTCTAACTTCCTGCAAAAACACTTTGTGAAGTCAGCGATGAGCAAGGTGAACGTTTCCATTATGATTTGGAAGAACGGTATCAGGGTAGATGGGATTTAAATATCATGGCTGAATATTGCTGGAGCATAAAGCGACATTGTCTACAAACTACACTCCGGCAAAAACTGAGGTAAATTTTTACCTTAAGTATTTGTACAAATATTACAGCCAAGGAATGCTTTATTTTCCATATGTAAATTTTAAACCATACATTAAAATGAGCCCAAATATACTAGATACTGTATTTTATGTTTCTTTATACAAAGTATTGGTATCCTATAGCATACAAGCCTGACGTGATACAGAAAACCTTGGGTCATTTTTGGATTCGGGAGCCAAAAGTTAGTCGAAATCTAGTGTCAAACTCAACGAAAATTGTGTTCCCCAGTGTAATTGTAACTCTCTCTGATTAACAATTCCAAGCAGGTTCGTGTTTCGTCCGGTTCACACTCACCCCGGTCTTTTGAACAGGAGTAGAGGCTTATCCATTTAAAAAAAAAAAAAAAAAAAAAAAAAAAAAAAAAAATGGAGTTTCTGGTTCCTTCTAAAGTCTACTTCAGCTCTATACTACTAACACTTGCACTTTCCTACGCTAATTTAAGTCCACACGGTAACCTACCTTGAATGACTGGCTTTTATTGGGTGAACATTAGAAAAAAAAAAAAAAAAAAAAAAGGGGGCGGTATCCATTACATCACCCGCACATATAAGCTTACAGCACGTGGGAGTCTCAGGTTGTTACCCATCCAGGTACTGACCAGGCCCGACGTTGCCTAACTTTGGCTGCCGGACGAGAACCGATGTTTCAACGTGAAGTGGCTGTAAGTCGAAGTTTTAGAAAAAAAGCCAACAAAAGGACATCATGAGGATACAGGGTTAGAAAATTTGCCACTCACAAGTCATTTTGAAAGTAGCTTATGATATATTGCCCGACATTGTGCAAATGGTTAGCAAAACGGGATTAGGAGAGAAAAAAAAAGACAAAATTAAGTAGGTAAGAGCGACACAGAACAGGAAGTTGTGGAGAGCCATGATCTCATACGTAGTAACAAGTAAGGGGTATATTGAAACTGGCCTCTTATTCTGTCCGTCAGAATTCAAGGTATATAAATTAAAATTTCACCGAGAAGTTCATTCGAATCAATTCAAATTAGGAACGATTCAATCAATGCAACCTTTAAATTCATAACTTCTTAATGGGACTAACATCCAGTCTCTTTTTTGGTTCCCCACAGGAATAATCTTGCTGTTAGCGCTTTGGGACGGGAAGAGACACACACAGAGGAGTGGAAAAACACACACAGAGGAGCGGAAAAACACACACACACACAGAGGAGCGGAAAAACACACACACACACAGAGGAGCGGAAAAACACACACACACACAGAGGAGCGGAAAAACACACACACACACAGAGGAGCGGAAAAACACACACACACACAGAGGAGCGGAAAAACACACACACACACAGAGGAGCGGAAAAACACACACACACACAGAGGAGCGGAAAAACACACACACACACACACAGAGGAGCGGAAAAACACACACACACACACACAGAGGAGCGGAAACACACACACACACACAGAGGAGCGGAAACACACACACACACACAGAGGAGCGGAAACACACACACAGAGGAGCGGAAACACACACACACACACAGAGGAGCGGAAACACACACACACACACACACAGAGGAGCGGAAACACACACACACACACACACAGAGGAGCGGAAACACACACACACACACACACAGAGGAGCGGAAACACACACACACACACACACACAGAGGAGCGGAAACACACACACACACACACACAGAGGAGCGGAAACACACACACACACACACACAGAGGAGCGGAAACACACACACACACACACACAGAGGAGCGGAAACACACACACACAGAGGAGCGGAAACACACACACACAGAGGAGCGGAAACACACACACACAGAGGAGCGGAAACACACACACACAGAGGAGCGGAAACACACACACACAGAGGAGCGGAAACACACACACACAGAGGAGCGGAAACACACACACACAGAGGAGCGGAAACACACACACACAGAGGAGCGGAAACACACACACACAGAGGAGCGGAAACACACACACACAGAGGAGCGGAAACACACACACACAGAGGAGCGGAAACACACACACACAGAGGAGCGGAAACACACACACACAGAGGAGCGGAAACACACACACACAGAGGAGCGGAAACACACACACACAGAGGAGCGGAAACACACACACACAGAGGAGCGGAAACACACACACACAGAGGAGCGGAAACACACACACACAGAGGAGCGGAAACACACACACACAGAGGAGCGGAAACACACACACACAGAGGAGCGGAAACACACACACACAGAGGAGCGGAAACACACACACAGAGGAGCGGAAACACACACACAGAGGAGCGGAAACACACACACAGAGGAGCGGAAACACACACACACACACACACAGGGCGGGGGGGGGGCGGAAAGACTCCCGTGTCATTCGCGCCTATTGGTATTTAAACTCAAACGCACACCTCAAGTGGACCCATCGCTAAAAAATGCTGGAAGAAATGGCCGGTTCCTTATGACCCCCAGTAAATACCAGACTCCCCCCTAGTAGGTTCTATTCTTTACAAGAGCCAGATCAGGCTGAAAATGGAGTACTGCTGCTCTATATAAGCGGGAGCTGTTCAGTCTTTACAAGCTTCTCACTGCTCTGTCGCTATTTCCCTGTAGATGTTCAGATGAACTGCACTCCTTAGTTCCAGTCTTTACCTTCAAAGACCCAACCATGCCACGCCCATTTAGCGAACCATCCTCATTCCCTTCGTATTCCCCTGGGTGAGATCCAAGTTCCACTCAAGCAGCTTTGTTTCCGGAAACTACTCTCAAAAGAGCTTCCCCGATCATTAAAATCTTAATCTGTTCTGGGGTTTAACCATTATCTTCTACACATCCGCATAACCTGTGCCTTTTACTCTGTCTACTTCGAGTCGACCTCGGACCTTGTAAACACCAATTAAAAAAAAAAAAAAAATTATTCGCTGTAAATATTTCGTATTTCAATTATAGATCTATTTTAAATTGTCAAATAGGAATCATTTGTTTCATTTCTATTCCCCATATGAAAAATTTTAACTATCGGTAGTAGCTAGAAATCCAGAGGATAGTGAAGATCGGGTTCTTCGTTCACTATTAATTTTAGGCCTTGAGCCACATTTGTTAACCAATTTCGTGAAATTGGTATGTTTGACGCTTTAGCACACTGATATTTTTAGCCGAAGATCTTCTCATTTATGCTAATCATTCAACAAAAGAAAAAAGAAAAAAAGAGGCTGCAAACAAGCGAGATTTTAGCCAGAGGTAACCGGTGTGTAACAATATTTCGGGGTACCCTAATTCTGCCCCTAGTACTTTTTAGCTTGATTTTGAAGTCTTCACTTCAGAGCTTGTATATTATGTTGTCTAGTTAATATGTATGCTTACAAATTGGGATTAGTTCTTTCTTCCCGCTTTCCTTTACTAGTTTGTGGAAGAATCCCTGCAGAATGGCGGAACAACGTTTAGGCGAAATAAAAGAAATATATCATTTAAAAGCTACAAATGACAGGAAATTGTGGAGAGCCCTAATCATCTACACCCTGAGAGGACAGGTGACATGAAAGAAGTTTATATTTGTTTGGTACTTTGGCACCCATCAGTGATATTTTTAACTGAAGATCATTAGGAGTTTCGGGTCTTTCGATATCATGTACACCATCTCGACGGTGAGCCCAGCCGATATTGATCGGACATCGATTTGTGTGCCATTCATCAGCTAAAACATTTCTCGTCATCCGCACGATTCACTGCTACTCGTAATCGTCTGGTATTTTATCGCGCAATCACGAACAACTTCCGGTTCACCAGCTTCTACGCTCTTCTGTAAAGAAGGAAGAGAACACAACCGTTTCGCTTATCGAAAGAAATATGGCGGTTCTCTTGATTTGAAGGGGATAAGTAACGATTTATCGCTTCACACATTGAGATTTTAATATTTAACAAGTGGCAAGTCAAATGCGATATGATTATCAAGTCAGTTTCTGAATATCTGTCAAGTAACGACAGGCAGTTCCTAGTTTTGCTCGTAGTAATGGCTTGTGTCAATAACAGGCTTATTTGTTTACTGAAAATAAAATGAAAAATATTTTTGCGCATTTGTAAATAAAAACCTTGTTTTTATTTATTCTATAAAAACCGGAAAGAACATAAGACAACCTATAACAAGAAAAATTAAGAACTTTTAGGAAATAAACCCCATTTCCCCACACAATTACATACCCACGCAGATACCATATTAAAACACGCCCAAACGATTCACCAATGCAACAGATTTTAATTCAAGTGTCTATTGGTTAGATATTAACATCACAATGTGAATTACACACACGCAATGAAAAAACAATTATACCCAATGTGACGTAGTTTTAAAGAAAATGAAAGCTACATTTCTGAAATTTCTCGGGCATACGAGGAAAAAAAGGGTTGGAAAATCTGATACTTACAGGACAGATTTTAAGGAAAGAGGGACCAAAGTAACTCGTGACATACATTAGCGAGCTTGTATAAAGGGATTGTTGGAACAGCGTTTAGGAGAAAAATATATAATTTATTAAGCGCTACAAAGGACTGGAGATTGTGGAGAGCCTTGATCACCTACGTCGTGAGAGGACACAGGACAAAAGTGTATTTCGGGAAACATATCGGTTTGGTGCATTAGCATACAGTGATATTTTTAACCGTTAGTCAGTCTGATTTGTTTACTAAAAATATGAAAAATATTTTTGCATGTTTGTAAATAAACCTTTTATCTTTTTTTATCCTATAAAAACTAGAAATATATTGTCTTGTACATTCTTATAAAGAACGCAGAGCTTATTAAGAAATAAACTATTTAAAAAAAAAAAAAAATTACATTCATACCATATTGAAAACTATTTTCTACCCCCAAAACATGCAATTCTAATTTCTTTCGTCCAGTTTCCATTCATACTCATCATTCAGTCAACAAAAAATTTGTAACCCCGGTGAGAGGGTAAACAAGTGTTAGATATTAGCCAAAGATCACCCATATGTTACAATTGTTCTAGGTACCCTAAGTTTGACGCCAGCTGAAACTACTGTCGGATATAGTTTTAGGTATTCTCGTTAAGATAAAAGCGAAATTTAAAACAAAGGATCCCACTCGAGAATAGATCGGCAAGATGCATAAATCCCGAGTTTTAGATTTAACGTGTAAGATGCAAAATCATTTTAAAGCTATTTTTTGTTGGGAGGGAGCCTATGAAATGCCGTATTCTTAATAAAAGTCAACTTTAAGTATCTTAGTCAAAAATCTCTGCCTCGTTTTCGTCTATCTACGGTGTCTAGATTCAAACCCAATGTTAAATGTTAGGATTTTGAATGCCGATTTTTACGATGACTTTACAGATTTGCTAGACGCCATTTTATATTTCTCTAATCAAGCCCTGATAACTAGTAATATTAGAAGCAGTTCGACAAACCAGGATCAATTGGCGTTTGACATTCTGAGCCGTCATTATTGCAGTGATGTTCATATCTAATGGTCAACCAAAACGATATGCGATTGATCTGGGATCAATTCACTCGTATATTTGAAGTGAAGTGGGCTAAATCTGCGTGTATGTATCAAGTTGATGAAATGCGCATATTCTTGACGCATAAACATCTTTAGTGCAAATAATAATCATAGTAGAATTACGTATATTCAGTCCGCAGCCATTTTTTTGGTTCACGTTTAAATGTAAATATAAATATTTTGCGTGAGTTTTTATTTTATACGACTTAAGAGACTTGTTGCTATATTTGTCTTCCTCAGGGGGTGTCAAAATACGAGCAAGAAATACTGCAGAATGGTTAGAAAAAAAGATAAATTTCAAAAGAGTGGAAATTCTGAGAAGAAATCCTTTAACGAAGAAAAAAGATCAGGAGAATGGCCAGGCTAGTTCAAAAACTTTGAAAGTATATAAAAAGTGCATCTCTGAATACACAACGCTTCAAACCTTGATGCACATGATCTACAGCAGCAGCAGATCATCATGGATGCTACTTTTGTCAATTGATTAAGGATCACATTAACTGGCAATAGAAATTTAGAGTTTTTACAATGAATATTAAGAAAACAAATTCTAGTGAGCAGTAATTGAAAAGTCTATAATTGATGGAAAATGAAGCCAGACAAGTTCAAGATCATAGGACAAAAACTCAACTCTTCACAACGCAAATACAGAGAACAGCCCCCTTGAACGTCATTGCCTGGTTAGGCATTTACAAAATAGAATATTTGTTCACGTGTACTTAAAATAGGCACACACTGGATACTAAATATTATTTTTTAGGGGATAGAATGAAAAGAACGTGTACGGTGTCTTGAAGCAATCGAAGTTTCCATGGTAGACACCGCTGTCGCAAAACAGAGGCATTGTAATCGCAAAAGGGCCTGCCGACAGACACTGTTTCAAAGTTAAATTTATCTTAATGTACTAACAATCTACATCCACCAGATTCTCAATGAACTCCAAAATGGTAAATTACTATTTTTCATGTATACTGATAAATATTACTTCTGAGCTGTTCCCTATTTCACAAGGCTTCTCCCAAAGTGTCAGATAACCTCTAAAGATTGCTACAAAATATTTGGGACGCTGCTTCAAACTAGCTGAAAACATTCAACATTCTCCGAAATCTCTACATTCACAGACAAAGTGGTACCTTGATTATTTTCGTTTGATAGCCAGGTCGGTGAGGATCTGTGTAGAGTGGGAGTGTATAAAGGTTACAAATGAATTTCGTCGTGTGTTTGTAAGGTTTCGCTTTATTCGAAAAAGTTGTTCGAAACGAATTTTTTCTTTTTTTTTTTATTACTCAAGTTCGAGATGGGGATTTATATTTTTCTTTTCATCTCTTCCTAATACTTCCTACTGGCCGCATTGTTTAATATGTAAAAATCTCGTAATCGCACGTATACATAAATCACATGACCTGGTTATGTGTTTGTCCATTATTCGGCATTGTGTACAACTATGTTGCTCTTTCAAAAATATTACAGTGCTAAAGAACTTTACGGTTATTGCTGACACCAAATAGAATTTGGTGTCTACTATATTCAACGATGAAGTAACCTTCAGTGCTGTTGGATAGTGCCATAAGATTTTTTTTAAATGTGTATTTAGCTAATTTACGTGGCATATGTTGTCTTGGGTGGTCTTTCTCGTCTTTACGGTATAGTGTGATCCGAAAGTCTTGTCACCCGTAAATATAATATAGCACGTACAGTTTGGAGGAAGGGGTTATGATGACGAGCCTTTTTGACCAAATTGTATAACTACTAATGAGCACATCCCACCTTAAAAATATTTAAAAAACTGAATTCAGTCGGGTTGCGATTCTAGCTAGAAGTAACCGGACGTCTATCCACGGTGATGAGCTGTGATATAGCGAAACAGTCTATGGATGACACACGCATGCACATGCACATATATATATATATATATATATATATTACAGGACGAGCTGAAATAAAAGGTAAATTCTATCTCGAACTTGAGTATTTAAAAAATTCGTTTCGACCAACATCTCGAATAAAGCCAAATCTTACAAACACGACGAAATTCATTTGTATGTGGGTGACACATTTACGCACGCACACTACACACACACATTACAAAGACATGACCAAAAATATATCTGCAAAAAGGACAATATGTTGATTTTCTAAGCGCAGCTTAAATATGACAAAAAGGCCGAAAGTACCCAGTGAGGATTGACCTTTCAATTCAGTTGTAAGTGATTTAGTGAGAGAGGCTTACTCGCCATTACACCACGTCAAAGAGCACTATATTTTTTAAAGCTACAAAAGGACAATGAGTATAGCCAAAAGTAAAACTTATCTTAGCCGACTGTTTTCCTCATCTTTTGGACTTCAATGTAAGAATTGTTTTGTAACAATTATTTGGAAACTAAAATAAAAACATTAGTTCTTCAAAATATTTCTATCAGAAATATATCATCAAGTTATCTGAAAAGTCTAGGTAAAGTATGGAGGATGTTGAGGGACGTCATTCACTATCTAATAAACTGAAGTGAGGAAAGGATTTTGCTGAATTTTAATTATAACGCGATTCATATTTATATTATCTTAGTTTCAAAAATAGACTCGCAAAATGACAGGAGACACTATCGGCAAATCAAATTTTTGTCTATAAAAATTGTTATCGAAGGTAAAATATTTGATCACTGATTATATGACATGTTTTTATGATTTTACGTGTAGGAAGAGGTCTTTTCACTTTTGTTAAGTTTCAAATACTTAGTATTAGGCATTTATTTACGAGAGCATTTTCATATAAAGAAAATATATCGAAACGCGTCAGACATTTACTTTTGTCTGAATGTTATGTTTTGTTTTTTTTTAATTTCGAAAAATTCAAATATTTTTTATATTCGTGGAGCTAATTTTGCCAAATGACGTTTTGGCTTGTCTGTTTTTGGAATTTCTAGAAAGTGGTCCTTTCCAAACTTTTACCACAAAATTCTTATTTCCGATACATAGATGATTCTCTAATATATTCACAAAACAGTTTTATCCGATCTTAAATTTAACGTCGAACCCGCTATAAATTTTACCTTTGAATCTAACAACACTTTACTCTTCCTAGATAGCATGCAACATAAAACTAATAACGACCTTCAGTCGGAGGTTTACAGAAAATCTACCAACAAGAATGACCTTATTTTTTCCCCATCATGGTAACACGATAAAATCTGGAATAATTATAGGATTTCGTTTAAGAGTACCGAGAATCTTCAGTCCTCAAAACAAAATATACATAAAAATACTAAAAACAAAACATCCTTATTTCATCCACAACGTTAGGAGAAATACAAAGCAAAAAAATGACATCATTAACTAAAAAATAGACATAATACTACCTAATAAGTCCATAATATCTACTTCCCAAAACACCATGCAATTTTATCAAAGTAATTACAACTATATCCAAAACTATCAATCTGAACCAAAAATATCCATAATAGATGTGAAGCCGAGATTATATATAACTGTCTCAACTGCTCCTCACAATACATCGGAGAAACGTACAGATAAAAAAATAAAAAAAAAGTATGAACACAAGGATCTTATACTCAAATCAAATGAATTAGTCATACATATAAATAAATTCATTCGCAACTGTGATCCAAAAGAATTCCACACTTAAAAGAAAGTAACTTAGACGGAAAATTCTTGACAGTGACGCTATCGAATCTTATAAAAATAAACCTGCGCTACGAAGTTTTTCAAAAATCTCCGTTCCTGACAATTACTACTTTACCAAACATGACTATAAAAATATTAATTCAAAGAAAACAGTTAAATTCAAAATCTTTTTATTCAAAGAGAAAATAGATAAATTCCAAACTAAAATATGCATTAATTATATATACAAGATCACTTATGTATTAGACATTGAATTACGTCACTTAGCATCTTCCATACTCTACTAAACTTTGCATATAGCCTAATAAATATATATGAGCGTAAACATTTTGAAGAACTAACATTTTTTTCGTTTGTAAATATTTGTTGGGAAACAAAATCCTTACATTTGCCTTGATAAAGTCCATTATTATAAATCTTTTACAGATATAATCTATCAGAAAAAAAAATCCACTCAGGTACGGAAATGCGATACCTAAGGCTTAAAATGAATTTTTGAAATGAAAATATTTCTTGAAGCGTTTTAGTTTTTAATTTCAAGCTAAATGATTAAACATATTTCCAATAAGCAAAGTACTTTGTTGTATTTCAAAACTAACTTAATTGAACAGATTTTTTTTTTTTTTAAATCGCTAAAAATCGCCGATTTTAGCTAGTTCTTTATTAAAAAAAAGAAAAGAAATTAAAACTAAACCATACTTTTCTGGAAGTTTCTTTAAAGCACCTGCATTTATCAAGAAAGTTTAATCCGATTTGAAACATTTAAAAAAAATCTTAAATTTATTTTTTTTAATACAGAGGTAGCTGATTAAGGTGTTGAAATGTTCAGAGTCGAAAATTTAGATTTTTTTCCCCTCCAGGGGCGGGTACAGATATCTAAAAATTACTTTAGGAATATGACATGAAGCGCCTGCTTTATATCATTTTGAAATACCCAGTGATATTAAATTACGAAAATATTCTCCGTAATATTTTATTGAATTTTGGGTTCTTTGGCTTGGAATTTACTATAGTTATCACACACTCTTATTTTTTCATGTCGGCAAGATTATGTACACAAAAATTATTAAAATATTGGGCGTCGTTGAAATTATGATTAATAAATATAATTTTTACTGACTTTTTTTCTTTATTTTTTAACAAGATTTGTAAAAAAAAATTAAATTTAGAATAACCTAGAATAATTTAGAAAGTTAAGATTTTAAACTAAGTTAAAAAGTATTACAATTCTTGAAAAATGAATTTTCTGGAGTGTCCGTTTATATCTTATAGAAGCAATTAAAAGCTTTTCTAATTAAAGGTTTTATTTGATTGCATTTTTCATTTTACGATTCAGCAGATTTTTTGGTAATTGTAGGTCCAGTTTCACAGGAAAAAAACGATTTAAATTCTCCAAGGAGTTCTGCGTATAACATTAAGCAGTGCAAAAAAAAAAATCAATTTCTCGAAACGAAATTCCATCGAATTGGGGATAAGAGATGCTTATAAAATAAGATTTTCTAAAAAAACATTGCTCAAATAAGAATGCATTTGTGAATAAGTCCTGAAAGTTTCATTAAAATCCAAGTTTTATGCCTGCAATAATTTCCCAATCAATGTTTTTTTTCAGAGGAAAAAAAAAAAAAAAAAATACGCTGCCTTCTCCCTAAGCTATGGGTTAATTAGGACTTAAGTAAAATTAACATCTGCACCCCAAATGTTTACAATTCAAAAAATATCTGTCTTTAAATAACCTATAAAAGGTTAAGCCATAGAAAAAAAGGGAAAGATCAATCTACGCCAAATATACGCCCATGGTCATAGTATCTCTCTAAATAAGACAATGAAGGATAAAAATAGAAAAAGTGATAAAAATTAACAGATTTCTTCATTTTTTTTAAAATGCTGAATGAAATCTCTATACATAGATATATTCCTAATGTCAAAGATCACAAACTGAACGTCCCTGCATCTTTAACGGCTTTTTATGTAAAGTTGTAAGGAGCCTTTTATTTCTTCCGCCATCCACCTTCCCTCCCCTTATATATTTAAGACTGACTATCGATAAAAAATAATCTGAAGCAGTTTCTTCTTAAAAGGAAACTCAGCACTGAAGGGTGTTTTTTTTCATTTTACCATTCGCTAACATCTTTTTAAAGTTCGCGTAAGGCTAAACATTGGGAAACGATCGAAAGATGACTTCCAAAAGGCTAAGCAAAGGACTGAGAACCAGAAAAGCAATTGTTAGAGACAATGAAGAGAGTTCGATTCTTAAGTGATATCCAGCCTATTTTATGGCAGTGAATGCTGAACAATCTCCTCCTCCAGATAAAAAGAAAACCAAGAGCAACAGAAATGTAGCTTTGCCGATGGATTCAGCGAATTCCATTAACAAAACTTAAAACAAGGAAGTCTTAAAGAAAATGTCAAAAAAGAACTTGTGCTCTGAACTAGGGAGAAACAGCTGGAACTTCTTGGACAAAATGAAGCGGGGCTTGGAAAATTTAACACAGGTTTTGGTGGGTGGCAGATGGGTACAAACAAAATGAGCTTTTGTACTATTGGGTAATTGAACGGCGCCTCTGCAAGAGAAGAATGGCGGCTAATTGCCACAAGGGAAAGAAAGTCCGCATAGATAAAGAATCTCTTGATCCTTTGACAGAGATGAACGCATAATCTGTTCCCTCTTTGAGAGAGACGAAAGCACCCTATCTTGGGGGGGGGTCATCTAAATAATATTGCTTCTCGGACTTTTGGCTGTGATCAAAGCTTAGTATCTATCCTCATTTAAAACGGGAGAAGGTTCCTGATTCTGGAGTTTCCAAACCTGGGGCAGCACCTTGTTCCAGTAACAGATCGGGATAATATTGACGCGAGCGCGACAGTTGGTCGCTTGAACAGGGTAATTTTTGTTATGTATATATGAATATTTACTTATTTCAATTTTTGAGAAAAACATTAAGATAACTTAATATAACCGTGTGCGAGTGAGCACGTGTGTGGCGCTAGTTGTTGCCGAGGAAACGCGTCCTCGAGGGCAGATAGTATTAGGTTGGTGCAAAAATAATGACGTAATGTTTTTTGACCTATTTTTTAACGTCAAAAAACATTACGTCATTATTTTTGCACCAACCTAATAAATTACCTTTGCAGACGGGCCTGCTTAGACCCATTTTTATAGTTTCTTGGATAGAGCTCATCTGGATTGATCAACAGTTTGAACAGAGTCTGTAGAATTAAAACCTCGGTCACGATGACTGGTGACATCGTACGAACAGTTCTGTCGATCCAATTTCACTCATGAGGTAACAGTGAGCAATAAATGCATTTAGTCTGTTTTGTAAATATCCCTTTTATATTCATATAATCTTTAAATTTCTTGAGGTCTTCCTGTGTATCCTTTGTGTCGGTTATTATAGGTAAAGTAAATTCTTCCAAGTTTTAACTTATTCTTTTGTATTAAGAAATATTAGTAAAATACAAAAACAAATTAGAAATGTTTGTAGCATACGTTTTTAATCATTTCACTCCATTCAAGGCAATAAAGACACTAAGACTCAAGGGGTTACTGAGTGTGAGAGAATACGAGGAAAAAAAAAAAAAAAAAAAAAAAAAAACTAAGAGAACAATCAAACACGAATTAAGAAAAAAAAAGTTAATTGACATTTAACTGGGAAGCAAAAAGACGGAAGCGAATTCCACAAGCGAAAATGGCAAGATAAGAAACTTAGCACAGAACTTAGGATTACATCGAGCAATTTCAAAATGTATGGGAGGATATTGACGCCAATCTAGTACTATGCTTATGTTGAATTTAGATATTTTTCCATTGTAACTGATTGACAAACACATACGTTGCGATCAGTATGAGAAGTAAAAAAAAAAAAATCCCCCTTAGCTGCGATGCGACCCCGAAAACGACTGCACTGTTTTTCATTCATGTTGATCTGTCTCGCAGAAATCGGAGAGACGAGTTCGAGCCCCGACCATGTTTGTTACATTTATTTTGGGGAGATATTGCAACCATCTCCTTTGATTAAATTGTAGCAATTTTTTTTTTTTTTAAAAAAAATGGAAGAAGTCGTTTTTTTTCCTCTCGTAAGAAAAAATATCTTGCAATCCCAAAATATATATTACGTTTTAAATAAACTATAGTTGTTTGATAAGCCGTAATAACTCAACTCAGTAGCCCAAAGAGGCTACACCTGGGTTACCTTAACCATGTGAGCGCGAGCAATCTTGCTTGTATACGTTCAATACTCACCTGAATCCAATGGCAGAGAAGTATTTAACTCTTCAATAAAAAGAGGTAAAAGAGGTATAAAGACATGTTACTGTTTGTTCATCGCCCTCAGGACTTTCTCAAGCGAAATAAACATTGTATTTATCACCGATCTTAGTGGCCACTTGTTCCTTTTGACTTGGGCACATTCAAAAAACGAGTTACCCAATCGTCGTGGTCGATGTAAAGCGCGATGGATACAGTATGCTTTTACATTTGTGCTAAACTGAAAAGTGGCACGTTAATGCTATAGTTACGTTTTTTTTGTTTTTTTTTAAAAGTGAAAAAAATAAAATAAGTAGATACCGGGTATGTTAAAATCTGGCGCATGCCACAAAACATTACGCTATGTGTCTTCCGTACATGGCTCACGAAATGTAATTTGATACACCGAGTGCAGGCTATGTGGGTGTATCTAATTTCTATCAAATATGTATTTCCCCACAAAAGAAAAAAATTGATGTGGAGGTAAGGTCTTGCTTAGCGGTATATCAACCTTATGAATTTGATGTGGAGGAGGATGAGCAGAGGGAAATATGAAATCTAGAAGACAACGATAATAAAAACCAGCAAAGATGAGAGCAAGCCTGCTATCTTGCTATATATATATATATATATATATATATATATATATATATATATATATATATTTATAATTAATTATAAAAGATAAAAACATGTTGAAATCGGTTCACAAAAGTATCGCATTTCAATACTTTGTACTTCAGGCGATCAAAGTACAATCATAGTATTGAAACATGAAAAGTTGCGTAGCGATTTCAACGGGATTATTATAAACTCTTATAATAAAAAATAATGTGTTGCATTTATCAATCTCTCCCCCTCTACCCACCTGCATTTATCAATCTCTACCCACCTGCATTTATCAATCTCTACCCACCTGCATTTATCAATCTCTACCCACCTGCATTTATCAATCTCTACCCACCTGCATTTATCAATCTCTACCCACCTGCATTTATCAATCTCTACCCACCTGCATTTATCAATCTCTACCCACCTGCATTTATCAATCTCTACCCACCTGCATTTATCAATCTCTACCCACCTGCATTTATCAATCTCTACCCACCTGCATTTATCAATCTCTACCCACCTGCATTTATCAATCTCTACCCACCTGCATTTATCAATCTCTACCCACCTGCATTTATCAATCTCTACCCACCTGCATTTATCAATCTCTCCCCCTCTACCCACCTGCATTTATCAATCTCTCCCCCTCTACCCACCTGCATTTATCAATCTCTCCCCCTCTACCCACCTGCATTTATCAATCTCTCCCCCTCTACCCACCTGCATTTATCAATCTCTCCCTGTCTGTCTAACCACTTGTGATTTATACTGCAATTATACTTAGCAGACCTTAGTTACAGTTTCTGGGAGAGAGCGTGTTATCTAGCAAAGCCAGCACTCAAGCTTTGTGGCCCTCAAATCTACACAATTTTACTCAAGACTTGGGTCAACCCGTGATATGGTTTTCAGACATTTTTGCCGCACGCTGAGATCGACCTCAATCCATTCCGATAACAGATCAACCATGGTGAGATTCGAACCTGGTTTCATGGTCAGAAAGCGTACATTCTAACCACGCGTACATATTTGATAGGCTACTAGTCTAATAAAAAAAAAAAAAAAAAAAAAATCCTCAATATATGCAATAATTTCTAGGTAGGAATATGTCTGATCCTGGAATATTGTTATTCTGTTTCAATTTTTTTTATTTCTCTTCACTAAACAGTAAAGGCACGTAAAAAATAAAGGGTAATGAAAATACTGAAACATGTTTGATTTTTTTTTAATGCACTTGTTTGGTCTTCAGTCGGATTTGATTCTAATGGATTTCATCTATATTTATATCCATGTTCAAAAAAATAGTTAAAAATGCTAAACACTAAAATTAACTCAAAAGACAGAATTAAACAGGACAGTGGGTCAGCTCCAGACCGCGTGATTGACACTTAAATCTATCGAACTCTCAATTTTCGGACATTATTAGTTTTAGTAATTCAAATGATTTCCTTATTTTTATTCTAAACATGACCTGCTTACGTAGAGCGAATGCAAAAAGAGAGCTTTGGTAAAGTAAGTGGCCTTGAAAGAAATAAACGGAAATTTTCAGTCGATAGAATTCAACCGGTCTGAACTCGGCATTATGAAAAAGAGGTACTTGGCGGAAATATTTTTAAAAATGGGTTAATTTCCAGTTTAGCAGCCGCACTCAGTTCGTATTTAAAAAAAAAAAAAAAAACAAAAAACATCCAGAATACATTTATGTGTAATTGTACACGATTCACTCGAATCTGGCTTGATAAATTTTACCGTTTTGGAGTTATCGACAGTAAAAGTTCGGATTCATTCGCGTCGTTTGCATATATTCGCTGCGGAATGCGAAGCGCGGAAGAGAATGTAGTTAACGGCCTTGTTTACTGATCTAACTTGTCTCAATTACTGCGCAAGAGAACTATCGAGTGCGCAATAATCAAGACAAGTGAATATTCTACTCATACCTATGCGACAACTAATGTATGCAAACAATGCCAGATTTTATCAAGCCAGATTCAAATGAAGCATGTATATTTATATATAAATGTAAGTATTCTCGAAATTTTCAATGCGAGCTGAGCGCCGGTGCTAAACTTCAAATTAACCCAAAAAATGAATTGCTGTGTGTGTGTGTGTGTTTGTGGGGGGGATGTCTATCCAGGAAAAATATCTATATACACAGGGCAAAGTAGCATTTTCTCTATAACAGGAGAGCGCTTTTGAGCATGCACTAAAAACACACACACAAAGAAAAAATATCGTATGAATAAAAAGCGATCAATACAAATTCAAATGGCGAAAATGCAGAGGAATTTAAAATAAAAAAAAATTACAGTAAAACCAGTCTTCCCGCTAACACCCAACGATTCATCGGGCAGTGAGACTTTCAGGAATCAAAATTTTATGCCATATGTATGTAAATAACCATTGAAATAAAATGTTAATATTTATCAAGATTTTTATGCTATAAATATAATCAATTTGGTCTTAAAAGCAACAACTAATAATGGAAGCCTTATTAATATATATATATATATAAAAAAAAAAAAAAAATTAACTAAGAACATGGACATAATATCTTGACCATGTTTTGAAAAATTAAAACATACATGCAACAAACTATTTAACAGAAAAAAAATAACTTTGAAAATATCTAAATGCATAGCCGAAAGCGCTCGGATAAAAAGAACATTCTGACAGTTTTTATATAATTTATTATCCGAAAAAGAAAATATTAGATGGCATGAGATATTATAGAAAAAGCTAAATAAAAGCACCTTGTCTGTCTTATTCAATGAAATGTGCATGAAAGGATTGCTGCATATATATATACCCAAAGTTCGTGTGAACTTTAAAAAGTTAAGTGTTCGCTATAGAAATAATTTGTAAAAAGGATTAGAAAGTAAATCTATATTTAAGGTTTTATTGAAATTTTATTTAACTTTCCAAATGTCCATTAGTAATACAAAGGGTAATACGATTTTGTAGTTCACAGAAAACGTTTGCAAACTGATTTACAGTAATGCCTGAAATCAGTTATTTTAGCTATACATAAAACTAACATTTATTACAGATTATTTCTATCGCAAATACAAATAAAGTTATAAATTTTTAAAAGTGCACACGAACTTTATGGACACCCTCCCATTATATATATATATGCGATAATGACGAAATAAAAATTGTATCTGTATATATAACTTATGTATATATAATTATTAAAAGAAAACGTGGTTCTATATTTAAATATTGTGTCGTTTCTAACGACCAATCAAGCGTTGTTAATTCAAATTTGAAAGTCAGAAAGAGCGTTCGTTCCTCCTGAAATAAAAATGGGAGCTTTTCAGAATTTCGTGTTATCAAAACACCTGGACTTTATGAGAGTTTTTATGTGAAACGAGTTTGCTAATCTGATAAGTCATACAACACAATGTTCAATAATTTATTACTCAGATTTTAATTTCAAAAAATTATTTTTTTGGTGCGGGGTGGGGGATGATAGAAATCTTGTTTAACAGAACTAACCTATATTTTATCTTTTCAGCTATTATATGTGGAAATGGTTAAAGACTTAAGAGAATGTTAGAAACGCATAAGGCAAAAAACACTGCTAAGGATTATTTACATTATTTGGACTATTGTCCGAATCTTTATCGCCATATTTATTACGTTTCGGCCGTTGTATGCTTCTTCAGGTGGTTGAAGTGTCGAACTGAACCCTTTATTTCGCTCACTGGGCTAGACTGTTCTAGTTCCAAAGAGTGAGTGTTCAATACCCGGTTAAGGCAGTGGAGAACTTTCAGAGGGAAATTAACAGGAGATAACTGATAACTGACATCCATTAAACATGGCACGTGAAACTAGAATAGTCTATCCCAGCGAGTGAAATAAAGGGTTCAGTTTGATATTCCAACCACCTGAAGAAGGCCGGAGCGTACAACGGCCGAAACGGTGTAATAAATATGGCGACAAAGATGAGGACAAGAGTCCGATTAATGCAAATAATGTACACGCTCTATTATAGTTATTTTAAAATGTATCTGTTGTAGGTATGGAATTTTTTGCAAAACAATCCAAAATACAAAAAAAGCTGCCTGGAAATTGGTAGAAACGCAAAATAGCATTAAATGTTATATGCACTTTCATATATTCTTGCTATATTCGTAATAAATGTTGAACGTTTGTTTTGATATAGAAAATTTGAAGTTGTTGCTTATTTTGTGTGGTGTAGTATGGTGTTGTCAACAAGTATTTTCCTGTATCGGGAAGGTGGACAGAAGTGTATTTTTAGATGTTGTGCTATAGAAATTGTATCCGACAAGTGGAGTGTAAGACCTCTTGGTAATGGAGTCGTCAAACCAACATGTGTTCTTACATTTTTTCAGAGAATCTTCCAAAAGACATTTAAATTGGTATACAAGAGTTGGTACCACTACTAAAAGTTTTATCATGAAAATCTTTTTTTTATTAAGAGGAAAGGCCAAAGTATTTCTGGATTATTTTTTATCCTTTTCATAACGTTAGAAAGTTTGGTTAAAAATTGTTTTTCTTGCATCAGTGGGGATCAATAAATTACTATAGTATTATATTACATTATAGTATAGCAATGAAAAACACATCGATTTGGAAAGACATTGATTTACAAAATAAAATAATTGTCGGTTAATTTGTCCTGTGCGTAGTGAGGAGAAACTTAATCTCCAAAAGCGGAGCAAAACAAATTTCAGAGGATCTATCTACGAAACTCTAGAGTCGAGATAAAGTTAACCTCAATCAGCTAAGTGAGAACCTAACACTAACAAACTTTAAAATCCAGCAAAATTGCTTTATATTTTTTTTTTAAATCTATTCAGCCCTTATGATTTTTCTAATATCCGATTGATACTGGAATATGAATTTCCCATATCTTCAGAGTATTTTTGGCTAACAACTCTAGCCATTTTTCAAAGACTATTATTGTTACAATATCACACGTTTAAATTTTAGACATCGCATTTTGTGCGTTTGCTCTTAACGCCGCTTTCTTCCGGAAGCTTCTGTTCTTTTCCCGCCGCTCCTACTTTGGTCGTGTAATTTAAATTTAGGGTATTTAGATATCCCCCCCCTTTTTTTTTCGTTTATGCAAATTTTATTAAACACCAGTAAAAGGACTCAAAAGATAGAAACTTTATATTCCAATACCAACCGGAAATCAGAAAAATTATAATTTTTTTTTAAAACTTATGTGTGTGTGTGTGTGTGTGTGTGCGTATATATATCTCACAGACTATCACTTGGCGTTGGCAGGGTTCTGTTGCGATCCGTCAAACTAAAAGAACGTAGTTAAAAAAAATAAATAAGAAGTGAGATGGGGGGGGGCGCTTATTATAAAAGATTGGCGGATTTGCCATCAGGGTTTGTTCCAAACACATCATTAGCCGCTACTTTTGATGAGCTTAATGAAGCAAACCAGTGCCTCTCAATTTCAAAACCACGCCAGCCGACTGGTTACTCCCCCACCAGCGACAATCTCCACGCAGACACCAACAGCTTTGGGGATCTGTAACTGGATTGTGGGGCTGTTTTGGCGATAATAAAAAGATTTGTGTCAGGTGTTCTGCAGTTTACGCAAACACTGTTTATGATTGAGAAGAGCACCTGCTCTATTTTCGTGTCGCTCAGAAGAACTAATATCTTGTCTGGTGTTATTAAAAAGAAAAGATACTCACTTCGGGTTTATTTTTCTTTTAAGCATGGGGTGGGGTGGAATTCTTATCCCTCGACTGAGACAAAGTCATTCTCAGACTTCCTTTTTATATATACAACAAAAAATTGGGCGGCCCACCCTGAATTTTAAAATTTGTTTTTTCAGTAAAACAATTTCCGTAACGTAGATACCTCCACGAGATCGCTAAAAAAAGCATAGCATGATGAAAAAGACGCCAAACTTGACGGAAACAAAATTTTATCGCCAAAATGTTTAGGTTATTATTAAGGAGGAAAGATCAAAGTATTTTGGGGAAATTTTTTTTTTTCACATTTTTTAATCGTTCCTAGCACGTCCGAAATTCGTTAAAAAATCTCGTTTTTTTGAGTCATCAAAATTGACCATTTTTTCCATTTTATAAAAAGACTGGAAATCTCACTTTGAAATTCTTTTAAATTTCAATTATTTTTTCAAAACTTATTTTAAGAAAATCAGAAATTATGTTTCAAATATTTTGGACCAAGCTTAACTAAGCTTTTGCACCGAAAAAGATAAAGAAATTAAAGACTTAAGAGCGAGATTAAATTTCAATGTATCTAATTAATAGGGTACCTTTCTTATAAAATGTTAAGAGAAATGTACATAAAATACTATGATTAAAATAATTTTTGTACATTTATTACATTTTGTGTTATTTGTATTTCCATTCATTTTATTAATTTTGATATTTCATTTATGGAAAAATGTCATAACTGAGATTAATATGAAAATAAGATCATATAAATTTCATAAGATGATACTGATACTTGTAGGTACCCTTCTCGGTTGAAATTGAAAAGTCAAATTAACTTCACACGTGTTTCGCAAAAGTAAAGGCCTTAACAGTGGAGAACAATGCTTAACTGAAAAATTGTATTCTGGTTGGTCAAACGTACTTTATAATTACAGCCCAATTATAAACAAAATTACTGCGGGCCTTCTGATTAGTCAAAACGATACAATTTACAATGTGGTAAAAAAAAAAAAAAAAAGATCTCATAAGAACATTTACGAAAGTGGATGCTGCTTTTAATTAATTTTATAAGCTTTTAACAACTTAAATGTAAAAATCTATTATACTTAAATAAATTGTATTAAAAACTCATTTCTCATCGAATTTTTTTTTTTTTTTTTTTACTTTCAGAAAATATTGTCCATATTCAGAAAAACAAATAAAAACATTTGAAATTAAATCTGTTTTATTGAGTTTTGTATGTTACAATTCCGAGCTGATTTTCAGGTGGGGGTCCAATTAGAAACAAAAACATGATTTGCATTCCTCAAAACCTTGTGCTTTGAACTATTGTAATCATTAAACTAGACTTGATCGAATTTCTAGCGTTTTCATAAAATTTGTTATGGGGAGGTAATATAAAAAATATTTCTGCCATGACTTTACTAAAAAAACATTTGTAATAATTTCGATCATCTGTGAATAGTTCCTGAAAGTTTCATTAACATCCAACAATTATTTCTATTTTTGAAAGATTTTCCAAATTAATGCGTGTCATACCATAAAAACGTGCTAAAAATCGTCTTATTTTACGAGTTCCGCTGATACAAAGAGAAACAAGGGTTTTTTTTAAATCAATTTAGAAAATTCAAAAAAGGAAATTTAAATTTTTTTAAAAATAATTAAAAACTTTAGTCTTTCCTCTTAATAACATAAGCATTTAGACGATAATTTCGTGGAGGTTATATACAACTTCATTTTCTTTCATTTTGAAAAAAAGCAGTTCAAAAAAAATTACACAGCGTCATTTTATTTTCGTCAAAACCATTTATATACAGTTTTACAAATTCTTCATATTCTTAAAAAGTAGATAGACAGAAAAGTCATTTTGAGTTCTCTTCGAACTGTGCGTACGTGTGTGTGTCCGAGTGTGTATATCTGTGCCCGAGAGAGTGTGTGTGTGTGTGTGTGTGTGTGTGTGTGTATATATGAATAAGAGAGAGAGAGAGAGAGAATCTGTGCTCGGGAGAGTGTCCGAGTGTGTGTGTGTGTGTGTGTGCGCGCCAGAGAGAGTGTCCGAGTGTGTGTGTGTGTGTGTGTGTGCGCGCCAGAGAGAGTGTCCGAGTGTGTGTGTGTGTGTGTGTGTGTGTGTGTGTGTGTGCCAGAGAGAGTGTCCGAGTGTGTGTGTGTGTGTGTGTGTGTGCCAGAGAGAGTGTCCGAGTGTGTGTGTGTGTGTGTGTGTGTGCCAGAGAGAGTGTCCGAGTGTGTGTGTGTGTGTGTGTGTGTGCCAGAGAGAGTGTCCGAGTGTGTGTGTGTGTGTGTGTGTGCCAGAGAGAGTGTCCGAGTGTGTGTGTGTGTGTGTGTGTGTGCCAGAGAGAGTGTCCGAGTGTGTGTGTGTGTGTGTGTGTGCCAGAGAGAGTGTCCGAGTGTGTGTGTGTGTGTGTGTGTGTGTGTGCCAGAGAGAGTGTCCGAGTGTGTGTGTGTGTGTGTGTGTGTGTGTGCCAGAGAGAGTGTCCGAGTGTGTGTGTGTGTGTGTGTGTGTGTGTGTGCCAGAGAGAGTGTCCGAGTGTGTGTGTGTGTGTGTGTGTGTGTGTGCCAGAGAGAGTGTCCGAGTGTGTGTGTGTGTGTGCCAGAGAGAGTGTCCGAGTGTGTGTGTGTGTGTGTGTGTGTGTGTGTGTGTGTGTGTGTGTGTGTGTGTGTGTGTGCCAGAGAGAGCGTCCGAGTGTGTGTGTGTGCCAGAGAGAGCGTCCGAGTGTGTGTGTGTGCCAGAGAGAGCGTCCGAGTGTGTGTGTGTGCCAGAGAGAGCGTCCGAGTGTGTGTGTGTGCCAGAGAGAGCGTCCGAGTGTGTGTGTGTGCCAGAGAGAGCGTCCGAGTGTGTGTGTGTGCCAGAGAGAGCGTCCGAGTGTGTGTGTGTGTGCCAGAGAGAGCGTCCGAGTGTGTGTGTGTGTGCCAGAGAGAGCGTCCGAGTGTGTGTGTGTGTGCCAGAGAGAGCGTCCGAGTGTGTGTGTGTGTGCCAGAGAGAGCGTCCGAGTGTGTGTGTGTGTGCCAGAGAGAGCGTCCGAGTGTGTGTGTGTGTGCCAGAGAGAGCGTCCGAGTGTGTGTGTGTGTGCCAGAGAGAGCGTCCGAGTGTGTGTGTGTGTGCCAGAGAGAGCGTCCGAGTGTGTGTGTGTGTGCCAGAGAGAGCGTCCGAGTGTGTGTGTGTGTGCCAGAGAGAGCGTCCGAGTGTGTGTGTGTGTGCCAGAGAGAGCGTCCGAGTGTGTGTGTGTGTGCCAGAGAGAGCGTCCGAGTGTGTGTGTGTGTGCCAGAGAGAGCGTCCGAGTGTGTGTGTGTGTGCCAGAGAGAGCGTCCGAGTGTGTGTGTGTGTGCCAGAGAGAGCGTCCGAGTGTGTGTGTGTGTGCCAGAGAGAGCGTCCGAGTGTGTGTGTGTGCCAGAGAGAGCGTCCGAGTGTGTGTGTGTGCCAGAGAGAGCGTCCGAGTGTGTGTGTGTGCCAGAGAGAGCGTCCGAGTGTGTGTGTGTGCCAGAGAGAGCGTCCGAGTGTGTGTGTGTGCCAGAGAGAGCGTCCGAGTGTGTGTGTGTGCCAGAGAGAGCGTCCGAGTGTGTGTGTGTGCCAGAGAGAGCGTCCGAGTGTGTGTGTGTGCCAGAGAGAGCGTCCGAGTGTGTGTGTGTGCCAGAGAGAGCGTCCGAGTGTGTGTGTGTGCCAGAGAGAGCGTCCGAGTGTGTGTGTGTGCCAGAGAGAGCGTCCGAGTGTGTGTGTGTGCCAGAGAGAGCGTCCGAGTGTGTGTGTGTGCCAGAGAGAGCGTCCGAGTGTGTGTGTGTGCCAGAGAGAGCGTCCGAGTGTGTGTGTGTGCCAGAGAGAGCGTCCGAGTGTGTGTGTGTGCCAGAGAGAGCGTCCGAGTGTGTGTGTGTGCCAGAGAGAGCGTCCGAGTGTGTGTGTGTGCCAGAGAGAGCGTCCGAGTGTGTGTGTGTGCCAGAGAGAGCGTCCGAGTGTGTGTGTGTGCCAGAGAGAGCGTCCGAGTGTGTGTGTGTGCCAGAGAGAGCGTCCGAGTGTGTGTGTGTGCCAGAGAGAGCGTCCGAGTGTGTGTGTGTGCCAGAGAGAGCGTCCGAGTGTGTGTGTGTGCCAGAGAGAGCGTCCGAGTGTGTGTGTGTGCCAGAGAGAGCGTCCGAGTGTGTGTGTGTGCCAGAGAGAGCGTCCGAGTGTGTGTGTGTGCCAGAGAGAGCGTCCGAGTGTGTGTGTGTGCCAGAGAGAGCGTCCGAGTGTGTGTGTGTGCCAGAGAGAGCGTCCGAGTGTGTGTGTGTGCCAGAGAGAGTGTCCGAGTGTGTGTGTGTGTGCCAGAGAGAGTGTCCGAGTGTGTGTGTGTGTGCCAGAGAGAGTGTCCGAGTGTATTTGTGTGTGTAAATAATAGCGTATCTCAGCGAGCGAGTATATGTGTGTATATATGTATGTGCGCACTTATGTGCGTGTATATTAATTTTAAGGTATGGTATATTTATCGGATAAAGTGCTCAATATCATAGAGAGTATGTAAATATAAAAGTAAAACAATATTTTCACGCGACAGACCATTTCATGCTAAACTCATCGTGGCCCGACTAGTGTTTAGCATGAAACTAATTGTCGCCTCAGAGTGTCGACTTCAATGTCCACTTTTATATTTTTATGGATACAATTTGTGTAAATGAGGTTTTTAATTAAACAGTAATAATTACATTTACCAGCCTGAATATTTCGAGGATTTTCTCATAAAATATGCGTCCTCCGACAAAAATCCCACTTGTATCCAATGCGGAAACAGTCATTTAGCCTGACGTGTTAATGGATTCAGACACAGATGACTTCCGGTTTAGCAAGGTTCAAATTACTGCTTATAAACACACATTTGACATGCCTAAATATTAAATGCTAAATTTCTCGAATATTCAGGCAAGTGTAAGTAATACTGTTTAATTAAAAACAGCATTTCCTCAAAGTTGTACCCATAACAATAGCAAACAGAAAATAAATTAAAATATTTGTCGAATTTAATCCATGACAATATATTTCCATTGTTTACGTTGGGTTACGTTTCGGAGCAGACATGAATTATCGAGAAAGGCCGTCGAATGTGTGTTTATCAAAAACATTGAGTCAGTGAATAGTACCATGTTCGTCTAACAAATATGGCATGAACTCCAGACGTATTCATTCACATTGTACCAAAACAAATTCTAGCTTCAGTTGAAGATGAAAACTTACCGAACAATGTTTCTCTTAATGAAGCAATCAATACAAGATATTGATAAACTCCCGTTTCCTTGAGCGTTAAAGTCAAACGTAACATTCTACGTCAACATCTGAAAGCGTGTAGAACACCAACTGCCCTTCTAGTTTGAAATTTAATAGTTTATATGTCAGAAAGTGAAGGCAAATTTTGAAATGACAGCAGGGAGGCGCTGACGGGTGACACCACACAGGCAAATAGGATGGCGTCGATTGGCCAGTGCGCAATAGAAATCCTAACCCCCCAAAAATGTGATCTCCAGCATTTTCATGGTTAGGATTACTCGAGTGTGCTGGCCGATAGACGTAATACACCCCCACCAATGAATCCTGGGGGTGGTTACTAGCAGTGAAAAACGATTTCAGCAAAAAAAAAAAAAAAATTCAGGAAGACAAGATGGCGATCAGCGTTCCATTTAATGTTTTAAAGATTGTACATGGCAAGGAGAATAAGCTATAAGTATAGATAGGTACCGCCATGAGATCGGTAAAAAAAAAAAAAAGCATAGATTGATGAAAGACGCCAAACTTGACGAAAACATTTTATCGTCTAAATGCTTGTTATTAAGAGGAAAGACCAAAGTTTATTTTAATCATTTAAAAAAAAAAAAATTTCCTTTGTAGAACATTCTAAATTTTGATTAAAAAACCTTGTTTCTCTTTTTATTACCGGAACTAGTAAAATAATTTTTAGCACGTTTTTTTAGTATGTCACATTAGTTTGGAAAATCTTGCAAAAATAAAAATAATTGTCGGATGTTAATGAAACTTTCAGAAACTATTCACAGTTGATGAAAATTTTTTTTTTTTTATTAAAGTCATGGTAGAAATATTTTTTTTTTATATTTCTACCCCACCACCCCATTCCATAACTAATTTTAGAAATTCGATTGCGTCAGGTTTAGTGATTACAATAGTTAAAAATCACAAGGCTTTGAGGAATCCATATCTTCTTTTTTTTTTAATTGGACCCCCTACTTTAAAATCAGCTCTGAATTGTAACATACAAAACTCAATAAAACACCTCCCCATTATAGGAAACAAAAGATGGTCACTTGTCATTTGCGTTATAGGTTGCAGAGAAACGGGTAATTTTTGTCCTATCCATTATTAGGCGCCGAGCACAAGCGGAGACGTATTTTTTTGACGAGATAGTAGGAACGAACAAGATTGCATCATTCACTGTGATGAAAAGATTTTACTCAGATCAACAAGCTGTTAGCAACACTTGATTACCGAATGCCTGTATCAACTAGGCCACTGTCTTTTCGAAGGATGACCGTACTTTTACGAGATTTTAAATCCATTATTAGATATATAAAATTTGTGTTTAATGTTTGAGGTGAGGAATTGTTAGCGCACTCGGATCAATTCAATTGTCGTCCAACTATTGCTTTGAAAAATTACAGAAGTTAAAAATCTAAGGTATTTTAACAGAGGATGGAAAATGCGACAGAACCGAACGGAGATTGGATTAGCAAAATATGCATTTCGAAAGCTAAGCAAAGTACTAAGAGGAAACATTCTGTTAGAAACAAAGCAAAGGGCTCTGAACTGTTATGCAATATCAATCTTCTTATATGATAGCGAATATTGAACAATCTCATTGAGGAAGAGAGATGAATGTTGTCAGCAGAAACGCGATTCTACAGAAGGATCAAGAGAATTCCAACAAAGCAATAAAGATGTCTTAAGGAAAATAAAAAGAATTATACTCAGAATCTGGAAAAGTTGAAATTTCTTGGCTATATGACAGCTTAGAGAAAGACACTTAAAAGACGTATCAGAGGCAAAAAGGAGGAGGCAACGGGTTACCCTACCTGATGAGGGGGTGTGAATGGATGACGGAAGAGCGAGTGTCAGCCCTAGCAAAATGACAGTTTGCTAAGAACTACAAGTTATAGGTGGTTACGGATAGCGATTATAGCCAATGTTCTGAAGGGGGCGGTACATACAAGAAAAATCGATCTAATTTGTTATCGTAGATATGAGGTTTCGACCAAATACGGTCTGAACATCTTTATGCAAGATTTGTAAATAGTTGTAGGTGGCTGTTAGGATTTTTCTAGTGCTGTTTGATAATATACTGCTGAACAGATCCTAACTGAAGTATCGTTGCTGCTTTTTATTTTCAAATTTAAAAATTCGAACGCGGAAGTGCGTTCATTTTTTAATTCATCCCCTTATTTGTAAGGGGTTAAAACAGGCAACGTTATATCCTGGTTGGAAAGTAAGAACTTGATAAAATAAAAAGATTAACCCTGTGCTGAAATAATTATAGTTAAAAAAAAGAAAAAATTAAGGCCTCTGTTTAATTCTAAATTACTTGGATTACACTGAGTAAAGACTGCTTAAATTTTCGAGCTTATGGGATAACTGAAATCTGGATTATCGAAAAACCTATTAAGAAAATATTTTCTGTGCGTACAAACTCGTATGCTAAAAATCGCCAAGGCAAGCCAAAAAGTTATTTCTTAACGGACTTCCATACACGCTAGGTGTAATAAAAGTAGCAGAATAATTCTATGCAAACGAAAATGTTTTCCGCAAAATTTCCATTATGTCATCATTAAATGAAATTAAATGTTACAGAAGAGTCTAAGGAGAATACTTCAAAAAAATAAAATAAAATAAAAATAAAATAAATAAAAAATAAAATACAAAGAATAAAAAATTTCTTAAGCGATTTTACAAAACCGAACAAAAGACCTTTCACTCAATCAAATCTTAATGTAAGATTTGTAATATCAAAATTAAGGGGGGGACTAAATTAAATTGGCTATATGCTCAAAGACATTAAAAAAATATTTGAGTTTAAAATTTCAGCGACCCCCCCCCCTCTTGTGCATGTGTAGTTACATCAACTTAGCGCGGAAAAAAAAAGTCATTAATTTTCCTAAAATTGTCCTGGCATATAAATTTACATTTTCTATCTCATAATATATATATATATATATATATATATATAGTAAAATTATTAAATTGTGCAGTGTATAAAACGGAAAGAATCTGTGAAACATTGCATAAAGCTATGTTTATGGAAAATTACATACAAAAAGGTCGTCAAAACCCAGAGATTCAAAGTCAACCCCGAAACCAGGGATCTGTTTTCTATATATATATATATATATATATATATATATATATATTGTGTGCGTGTGGAACGTTTAATTTTTATTAAAGTTTCATCTGACGAAGGTTTAGTAAAAGTGAGACATGTTAGATAAACGTTTCCTGTGTTGCAAATTTTCAACTGATTTTATTTTTGTTTGCACGAAATTTTGCTTAATTTGTGAATATTTTTTTTTTTTTTTTAGTGTGCGTGTCAAAAATTGAGAATTCGTAACATGGAGGCAGGTTGACAGAGTTAAAATCGTTTCAGATTTTTGCTTTAAAAAAAAAAAAAAAAAAGTGCCGGACATTTACTGAAATTGCAGTTTTTTTTTGTCGATTCTTAAACTCCAGCTGTTATTCAGCTTAAATATAAAAAAAAAATCTAAATGGTAAATCTACTTATTTCATCCGTCCTCATTTACTGATCGAATGTGTAGGATCGATTCCGCCCTTTGCTTCACCGCCATTGGCCAGTTAACCATTTAAAATCTAATAGTCGGTGATGAGACGAGAGCAACAGTAAAATAATATTGAACTAATTCTTATATTTGATTTGTTATCAAATGGAATTGACGAGCCAAGTACTTTCAACAATTTTTAATTATCTTCGGGTCACAATTTTTTTTTTTTTTATATAGACAGGCAAAATACTAAAACAAAGTATGTGTAGTGTAGACCGAAAAATAATATAAAGGATCGTATTATTCAAGGAACTGATAGTAAGTTAATGTCTCATGAAGTCTTGTTAGCGAAATCTCTTCGCTATTAATCATTAAAATTGCTAATTCCCTGTATAAGTTACTTTATGAAGTTATATATATATATATATATATATATATATATACACACAAGATTATCCGCGAAGTGAGGGTGCAAATTATAATACATTAGACTATTTGAACGATTGTCTTAATTTTGAAAGATTTTTGTGAAATTCTTTTAAATACCGTTAGGCATTACCTTCCTACCAGATCTGTAGGACATCAATTTCGCAGTTTAATAAAATGAAAAGTGATGGTAAGAAAAATGTGCCCAGACTAAAAATAAAAGTTTACAGTAATAATGTCGGATAAAAAAAGTCCTTTAAAAATTCTCACCATATAATATAAAAATATTTTGCTCAATTTCTTTGCGATAAACTTCAAGCACCAACCATTAATTCGCATAGAAACAAGCATACAAGGAAATGCTGAGAACTTTTCGACCTGCCTCCCAAATCTGTCTAAATGACCACAGACACACACACATATATATATATATATATATATATATATATATATAAATCACGTTTTAGTAGAGTAGAGGACATTACAGAACCTACTCCAAGTAGGTAAAGTTCTCGCTAATTATATAAAAAAAATTAAAAAAATGTCTGTGTTTACGACGACAATTAAAAACTTTTTTCATATTTAATTCAAAGTAACATGTATATAAATCTGTCGCCCTTGTTAAAGATCTTATGAAAATGATGAGAGCGGACAGAAAAGTTTTACAACGAATTCTTGCTTAAAAATACACTGCCAAAGTGCTAACCGGTGACGTTCTGAAAATACATAAAAACACATCGATATTTGAAGTAACTAATTAAGTCGTTAAATGTTTAGAAAAAATACGATTACATTTATTGTACCGAATGGGAAAAGCTTTTTAATTTATAATCAAAGATTAATTCATTTCTTTTTCTTATTACGATTATTTTTCTTTAATACACCCTATTGTCTTAAAAAGGTAACATTGTTAGACTATTAAATATTGTCTGAGTACTTACCCTAAAACGTCACATCAAAATTATTCCAAAAAAGATCTCAGAACGCGACAAATAGTTATAAATATTTCATTTCTTTTTTGTGGCGAACACAAACGTTGTGTAGGGGCGACAAGCATACGAAAAGAGATCGTGGCCAATCAAAGGGTTGACGATGGTTGAGTCGAATGTTGAAGGAATAAACGTTATAAAGTGGGAAGGAGTGCAAATCCATCCGCTTCTCATTCAAATTTCTTTCGCATTAAGTACGCGGTTTCAAATCGTATTGACCGATATCCCCATGTCATCAGTTAAAACTGACGGCTTTTTTTTTCTTTTGTATAAATTTATCTAAAATTTATAATTCTATGCTATAATTTTTGAAACGGAGAATTTCACTGAAATATATTAGAAAACTTGATTTTTTTCGCAATACACACACACACGCACATATATATATATATATATATAATAGACATCAATTAAACCATGTGATAGGTCCTCGTCTGCACTCACTTTCTTACAGAAGTGATGTGGCTTCCCTCTGTCTTTTCTACAAATATCTTCATGGCAACTGCTCTGACGAGTGACTTTCACTGGTACGCCAACTGCATGAATTTAAGCGTGCTACTAGGTTGGTATAACGGTCCTGCCATTTCACTATCGAAACAATTAAATTTAATCGCCTCTTCTACTCCAACAGCTTCTTCTTTCGCACTTCCCGACAGTTGAACTCCCTTCCTCTTAATTGCTTCCCTGATATCTATAATCTTGAAATATTCAAATGTAATGTCAATCGATATCTTCTGATACCTTGATCCTGATCCCCGTCCTTCTCTATCCTTTCCTCAAACACCCCTCTTCACTCTTGCTCTCAATCCTCTGTAACCCCTTACGCGCTAGTGGAACTCCTGCATTGCTTGGAGTGAAAGGCTTAAAAAAATATACATATATTAATGTGGTGTCAGTTTAATCTAACATTTTCTTTTTCTTTTCTTATATTTAAACTCGACACTAATTATAAGTTCTCTATATAATAATTTACTAAACGTAGCTCAGCTGTGGCACAAGGCCAAAATTATGAGTGTTCCAGTAATTATTTGATATTATAGCAGAATTATCACCACTCAAGAATAAAATTCTCAAACTCAGTTTTATTTGTTTTTTGTTTCTTTTTGGGTTTTTTTTTTTGTTTTTGTTTTTCGGCATATCTAATTTAATGGGTTATTTAACGCCGGCAAGATTTTTATTGCTAGTAATATATTTTTAAAAAAAATGTATTTTTGGTGATAAGAGAACTAATAGGACAAAAGTCCTTCTCATCAACAGGATGCATAACATCCAAGGAAGGGACACTGATATTAGAGAAAGAAAAATACCTCAGAGATGAAATGAATACATCAGAGAACTCTTTCATGAAGAAAACAACCAACAATACACAGAAATATCAAAGGACCAGAAATATTAAAATCTAAAGTGGAATCTGCATTGGCCAAAATTGCACAGAAACAAAGCAGCAGGACCAGACGGAATCATAATAGAGATGCTGGCAGACTTAGATGGTTTTGGCATTGACAAGATTAGAGACACAATAAATTAATAACAAGTGGTGATATCTATTTAAGAAGACATAAATAAATCCATTTTCAAAGCACTACATAAGAAGCCAAGTGCAAACAAAAGGAAATTCTATTGGAAAATCAGCCTAATAAGCCATATAGCAAAACTTATCCAAATTCTGATGAATAGAGCACACAGCACAATTAAAAAGGAGAATGCAAACTCGGAGTGGGACATTAAGAGAAGTTTTAGTAACATCAGCAATCGAGATCATCCAAAAGAAAAATAGACAAAGAAAAAACGAATGGATGACAAAGGAAATTCTCTACATGATGAAAAACGACAGAAAACAATGCCAAGGTACGGCACAGAATACAGGATTCTGCACAAAGAAATTAGGAATAAATGCAGGCAAACTAAAGAGAAATGTGCAGAAATAGAAAGAGTGAGTATCACAGAGAAAGCAAATATGCATAAAAAATAAGAGAACTAATAGGACAAAAGATATTCTCATCAACAGGATGCATAAAATCCAAGGAAGGGACACTGACATTAGAGAAAGAAAAAATACTTCAAAAATGGAGCAAATACATCGGAGAACACTTCCACGACGAAAGAGAACAACCGGCAATACACAGAAATGTTGTAGGATCAGAAATATTAAAATCTGAAATGGAATCTGCATTGGCCAAAATTGAACAGAAACAAAGCAGCAGGACCAGACGGAATCATAATAGAGATGCTGGCAGCCTTAGATGGTTTTGGCATTAACAATAATAATTGAGATATACAACAGTGAGAGATGTAAGTAGATCCATTTTCATAGCACTTCCTAAGAAGTCAGGTGCAAACGAATGGAAACTTCATCGGACGATCAGTCTAATGAGCCATATATCAAAATTTATCATCCGAATTCTGATAAATAGAGCGCACAGCAGAATCAGACCGGAAATAGGACAAGAACAGTGCGGATTCGACACTGGAACAAGGAATGCAATATTTATGCCCAGAATAATATCAGAAAGCCATATAGATGCAGAAGGACGTGTACCTGTATTTTATAGATTATTCAAAAGCGTTTGATAAAGTACATCGCAAAGAATTAATGGAACTGCTAGGTAACCCTGACTTATCCGGGAAGGATATGACAATAGTCCTGAACCTATCACGGCAGCAATCCGCCTGCATACGGATGAGAAATAAGTTCAGTGTATACACAAAAATAAAAAAGGGGTATAAGACAAGGATGCAACTTATTACCAGACCTTTTCAACCTATACAGTGAGATGATTCTGAGAGAATTAGAAGTCCTACCAGGATTTATTATTGGCGGTCACAATCTTAACAATATAAGATATACAGACGACACAGTGTTGATAGCAGACACAGAAAAGAAACTCCAAGAACTTCTACAGAAGGCAATGAAGAAAGGCAAGACGCTAAAATCAAGCAAGTACAACCATTTTAAATATTTTAGAAATGTTTTAACATTGGACGAATAGTGTGACACTAAAATCTGAAGGTGCAAAAGATGCCTTCCAAAAGCTAAGCAAAGTATTAAGAGACAGAAAAATTTCATTAGAAACCAAGAAAAGAGTACCGGACTGTTATGTAATAGCGGTCCTCCTATGTAGCAGTACAGATGACACAGTGTTGATAGCAGACATAGAAAGGAAACTACAAGAAATCCTAGAGAAGGTAGTGAAGGAAAGCAAGAAGAAAGGACTAAATTTCAATTGCAAGTAGGATGGATCTAGGAACAACAGCAATTAAGGGGTGGACCCGTGCTCCTCAAAACCTCCAATCTCCCGAACGGAGGCCTTGCTACAGGATGTAGTTTATCGTTTTACCTAGGATTATTTCCACAGTGTCATACATATTTACCCCTACCTATATATATATATATATATATATATATATATATATATATATATATATATATATGAGCTGTGATACAGCGAGACAGTCTGTCCGTGGATGACAATATATATGCTCCTGAAAAATTTATTTCAGTTGAGCTCTCTGGGGAGGAAGTGTCGGTTTGGAAACAGTGACTATTACTGCTAATAATGCAAGACTCTTCGGTAAATCGAATCGAGTTCTCTCAGTCACTGTGTGTTTATCTAAAAATAATACGCTTAAATTCACATTCTTCCCTGTCGTGCGCCAACGGTTTAGTGGTAGAATCCCGACTGACGCCAATTAAGTCGGGTTTCGATTCTAACTAGGCGACCGGACGTCTAGCCACACTGATGAGCTGTGATACAGCGAAACAGTCTGTCTGTGGATGACAATATATATATATATATATATATATATATATATATATATATATATATATATATATATATGAGAATTCAAAAGCATCTCTTGTATGTAGCGCTTGCTAACAGAAGCAACCATTCCCTCTTAGCCAAAGAAATGCTAGATGGACTTCATGAAAGAATTATTGAACGTTGAAAACACCAGTACATATGATTGTGAGTTCTATGCAAAAGATCACATCATCTAGTGGGAGAATGCCCATACGGGAAAGCTTGCTTTCGAGATTTTTCGAATTGCAAAAGAAAAGCCGAAGAGAAATGTCAGATGAAGTTCTTGATGTGAAACTTCCAGACCATAATCTGTCTTACATATCTATAAGCCTACTATTCGTCCATTCTTAGAATATCGCTGCCATATATGATCCAGTGCTCCCTCTATATACCTAGAGATCTCTGATAAAATACAAAGAAGAATCAGCAATGTTATTTGTCCTGATCTGGCATCTCGGCATCAGTCACTTTTACACTGCTGTAAAGTTGCCTCCTTCTGCCTTTTCTAAGAATACTTCCATGGCAACTATTCGGTTGAAATCTTCGCTAGGGTAACACAGACTTTATGGATTTAAGCACAGCACTAGACTGGCGTCGAGGTCTCACCAATATAAAGTTGAGTTGGCTAGATGTAACCGTAAGTTCTACGCTGACAGTTTCTACACCAGCCCTTCTCACTTCTGAAACTCGCTTCCGCCTCCATGCTTTCCAATCAATTTTCATCTTCAAAAATTTAAATGCAATGTTAATCGCTTTCTACTTTTCTCCATATTTCTCTTCTTTTGTTCTTGCTCCGGACCAGCTAGGAAATGGTATTAGGTAGTCACAAGTCACATTTGTGGAAGAGTTTATAGCTCAGTTGGTGAGCTGAAAAGAGATACCCACTTGTGAAAATTAATTGAAACAAAACGAATAATTCCGTTATTATTTATTTATTTATTTATTTATTTTTTTTGTATTTTTCCAATGAAACATCACCCAGTGTACATGACTTTGTATGTCCATTCCACGAAATCCTTCCTTGCAAATTGACCACAGATTTTCGATTAGATTGAAATCAGGAGAGTTTCCGGGCCAGTCATTGGTACTTTGATTTGCTCACTGATAAGGCTTACCATTCTATTATTGCAGCGTTACAATTTTCGTACGCTTCCTTGAAGTAACGTCTAAATGCAGACAATGGTCGTAGGACAACTAATCGACTATAGTGTCTGGGTGTGATGAAAATCTGATGCATACACGGATGGAAAAATATTTTTCAAGGGCAAATAAACTTCATCATACACTGCGAAAATAGATTCATATTACTGCACACCACTGCAAATGTAAGGAAAAATAGAAATCGATTACACCCGGTCACTTCAGTGGGTCTAAAACTGACAGTATGGTAAAAGAAAGGAAACGGTTGTTTCAATTAATTTGCACAAAAGTGTGCAAACATTGAGAAAAATAAACCCCATATGAAACAAATGCCTCATGTCTGCTAACTTTGTGCCAGAGTTTTAAATCTTTGCCTGGTTTCAAAAGCCATATTTATTTAAAATACAACTAAGTCTTCAAATAATTTCTTGTGATGGTCATGCTCAACAACAAGGTAACAGACATCATATATATATATATATATATATATGTGTGTGTGTGTGTGTGTGTGTGTGTGTGTGTGTGTGTGTGTGTGCAGATATGTAGAAAAATAGGAAAGAACACGTTAGGTAAATAATCCCGAATTCTTTAGTATTTTTATTTTAAAAAAAGAATGCTCCATACAAAAGCAGAGCTTAAATTATAAGTATTTTTTTTTTAAATATGGTTAATTATTTTAAGAATGATTCCTTCGCTACATAAGAATTCTCATGTTTCAAAAACGAGAGCCGAAAATCTCAATATAATTATTAAAATTAAATTGAGTTAAAGTATCAAGCCCTGTTTCATCCTCAAGCGAAAATTTTTGAATCATGAGAACTCTTATGTAGCGAAGGAATCATATTTTTTCTTAAAATAATATATATATATATATATATATATATATATATATATATATATATATATATATATATATACGAGTTCTAATGGAAAAGTATTGGGGCAGTTGATATGGTAACGGAGCTAAAGTACGCAGAGTTATAACGTTCCCGCTCACTTCTGTTGTTTATAGCAGTACTTGGAATGAAAATGTGTGGTGTGTGGGCGTCTCAGCAAGCCACGGAGTTTCTATCAGTGATTATGTCCCCTGAAGCAGTTATGGGCCAAAGAAAACATTCCCCAAGTCCGACAACCACCATATTCCCCAAATCTCGCATCTTGTTTCCTCTTTCCAAAAATCAAAACCCACTTGAAAAGAACAAAATTTCAAAACGTCGAAGAATTCGAAGAGAATACGACAAGGCAGCTGCTCTCTACGATAAAAAAAAGGTGTTCCAGGAATCATTCCCTCAATGGAAACGACACTGGATTCAGAAGGAGACTACTTCGAAGGAGATTAAATGTCGAATTGACATGTGTTGTAGTTTTATTTATATCGCACTAATTTTATTCAGACATCGGATATATATATATATATATATATATATATATATAAACAATAAAATCCAAAATCACCTAATGTGGGGAATGGCCTATTTCGGCAGTCTTATCAACGCCGGTGCCGACTGATTGGTTTGGTTTATTGTGTTTTACGACATATTAACCTCAATGGGTTATTTAATGCCGACAAAAAATTTTATTGCTAGTAATATTTTGTTTTGTAAAAAATCTGTTTCTGGTAATATATTTCCTTCAAAATTGTGTTGCTAGTAATAATTTTTTGCAAAAACTATTTACCCATATCTGGGGCCCTAACAGGTGCTACCACCTCGCGCCAGGGTGGACCTGGAAACACTAGCAATTAAGAAGTGGTTCCAAACTCCTCAAAACCTCCTGATCAGAGGCCTTGCTGCTGGGCGTAGTTTATTGTCTTACCCAGGATGCGGATGTAGTTTAACATCATACCCAGGACGAGATGCTGACTGAGTTTGTGTCTGAAAAAAAAACACATTCTACAACGGTGCTGATAAGACAGACAACCGATATATATATATATATATATATATATATATATATATATATATATATATATATATAGATAGATAGATAGATAGATAGATATCGAATTAGGCTATTCTCTATATGTGATTTTATTGTTTATCAATTATTTTCTCTGTAATAATAAATACATTGAGCTCTTTTTCGGGATCAGTTTTAATATTTTATATTATTAAGATCCACTTGGATTATATACTTACGGATTTAACTTTACCATATATATATATATATATATGTGTGTGTGTGTGTGTGTGTGTGTGTGTGTGTGTGTGTGTGTGTGTGTGTGTGATGTAAATCTATTTAAACTCGGTGGGTGATAAAACGTGGATAGCTCAATTTTCAAATAAATTGGCATCCGAGGAAAAATGGGAAAAAAGAAAGCACCAGAAACCTCCGAAGAGGTCGAAAGATATCGGCCAGTACCTTAAATCTCTTGTACACAGTTTTTTTTAACCCGTCCTGGGTATGACGATAAATTACATCCGCGTCCTGGGTAAGACGATAAACTACTTTCAACAGCAAGGCCTCTGATCAGGAGGCTTTGAGGAGCGTGGAACCACCTCTTAATTGCTGATGTTCCCAGCTCCAGCATTACGCATGAACATAAACAAAGTGTAATGGGAATTTTAAATAATATTTTTTTAGGTATGTAATCTAGCCGATTTATATTATATTTTTTTTTCTCTTCATCACTTTTGTTATTAGATAAATAATAGAAGATCTGCAATGAATTGTGAAATGTTTTAAGAGCCAGAGCTGATATTTACTATGGATGATCTTGTGATCGAGGTACGTTTTAGACATTTTTGTCGTAGTAAATTGTTTTCTCCTTTAGTCAAAGTAACATTTTTTTATATCAAAATTGTGGTTAGTCTCCTCATGGTGGCCAACCAACGCATTTGATGCACTGCTTTTTAAAATGTCCGTTTTGTGTTCATATAAAAATTTATAGAGATTCGTTGAGTTTTATCCGATGTATTTTTTGTGGAAATAATTACTGGCGATTGAGTAAACCCCAACTTCAAGGTTTAGCTCATAGTTTTGTTTAATATTGCCTAAGTCTTCTATTGTTTTAGATGTAGTAGTAACAAATTATAAAATTGTCAATGTCCCTCGTTTGTGCACATGTGTAGTCGCAACAAATTTAGCCCGATGAAGTCCTAAAGGGAATTCGTCGCACCTTATTCCACTTTGTCATTCATTTTTCCCCAAATGATTTATATATCATTATCTTATATATATATATATATATATATATATATATATATATATATATATATATATATATATATATATATACATGATGTCCATAAAGTTCGGGTACACATTAAAAAATTAATAAATTTGTTTATATTTGCGATAGAAATAATTTGTAAAAAGGATTAGAAAGAAAGAAATCTATACTTTTTAAGATTTTATTGAAATTTTATTTAAGTTTCCACATGTCCTCCATCATTAACAATACAAAAGGTAATACGATTTTGCAGTTCACGGAAAACATTTGCCAACTGATTTACAGTAATGCCTGAAATCGCATTAGTTATTTTGGCTATACTTAAAACTAGGTACATTAAAATTTATAACATTTTTTACAAATTATTTCTATCGCAAATACAAATAAAGTTATAAATTTTTTAAAGTGCACACGAATTTTATGTACACCCTGTATATATATATATATATATATATATATATATATATATATATATATATATATATATATAAAGATAGATAGATAGATAGAAAGAAATTTATATATATATATATATATATATATATATATATATATATATATATATAATGGATTTTTAATTCGCCGGAATTTATTGTGTAAACGTTACTTTTAGTGGATATTAGTAATTGAGTAGATCCCCTGTTTATTTATTAAATATATATTTGTTTATGTGTGAGACCCTACCACTATCGAGCAGGATTCAAAAATTCGAATCTGCGTTCTTCAAGAGGAAACCATCACTTGCTGTTCTTTCGATCTTTCGGCCATTGTGTGTATTGATGACCAAGCACAATTGAATAATGTCTTTTAAACTCAGCTTTTTCTCTCACTCTCGAAATAGACAAATCTTTTCTATGTCGTATCCCAACGAAGACAAAGCAATTTTCAAAGAAAGGGATGGATTGTTAATTATTGATCCAACATATATTTATTAAACGTTATTTTTACTGAATACTCGTATTTGAGAAGACGCTCCGTTTATTTATTAAATAGTATATATTTTTTCGTCTAATGACCTGAATACGACAAGAAATCTTAGAGAAAAATTTGAGCTCTTCGACAAGACATTCGATGTGGTCGACGGTCGGATTTAATCAAGATTCTTTCTATTTTTTTATGTGACATGTCCTTTCTGGACGTAAGCAATCATGGCAGCTCTCAACAAGTTCCTTTCCTCTGCTTCCTCCCCCAGAGTACGTTCTGTCATCCACTTGCTCAAGCCCCCTACGAATGTCACGCGCTGCTTTTCCTAGTCTTTCTTTCCCTCTATTCGATCCGTGAGTATCAGATTCTCCAGGCCCTTCTTCTTCATTATGTGCCCCAGAAACTTTAGCTGCCTCTTCTTGATGTTAAGTATAAGTCTCCTCCTTGTTTGCAACTTCTCTAAGACCTCATCGTTGCTCACACGCTCGGTCCATGATATCCTTAGCATCCTTCTGTAGATCCACATCTCCATCTCCTCATCTTCATCTTTGAGGAAATCGTCTAGCATCCGCTGCCGTAAAGAAGGATAGATGTCACGTAACAGTTCAGTATTCTTTTCTTTGTTACCCCAAAAAATCCTCCTGTCTCGCAATACTCTGCCCAACTTTTGGAATGCGTCCTCGGCCATCCCAATACGTCTACGGATCTCAGTGTCGCACTTACCGGCCTCCGTCAAGTCGCTTCTCAGGTATTTAAGCTTCTGCATCTGCTTGATTCTAGTGTTCCCGACCTGCAAATCGCATTTCGGGTTCACACTGTTACTTATGTTCATCTATTTCGTCTTCTTGTAGTTTGTGCTTAGTCCCTTCTTCTCGCTCTCCGTCGCTACCTTCTGTAGGAGATTTTGTAATTTCTTGTTATAAAGCGCATACCGCAAGAATATCAGAAATTGTTATTCGTAATATCATAAGAAAAATCATAAGAAATATCATAAGAAAAATCGTAAGTAATATCATAATAAAGGTCATAAGAATGCTCATATAATAGACAGACAAAGCATAATAACTTTATGAAATAAATTATTGACATGTGCATGACGAGAGTTTTATTGAAAACTTAATAAATAAAATAGCGTATAGAGATTTTAGAAGCATTTAATAACCTTCTTTTATTTTATTACGATTAGTAAGCGTTTTGTTTTAAATATCTTCTAAAATAAACACATTTTATCTATTTATTTACTTTTGTTGTGTATGTAAGATTACTCCATCTTGATTGCCAGGTGACTTTCCTAACGCCCACGATATTACACGATACCGTAGAAAAGGAAAGGAAGTAAAGTAATTTTTTCTCTTCACCCACGGGTTTCGGTAGTGGCAAGACGTCTCTCGTTTTTTTCTCCAAGAAAGCTTCTTAATCCCCAGGCGAACCACGTGTAGCATCACGCTATCGAGTATTAAAAAGAAAAATTATGAATTTTGGACACCGATTCCGTATCCCGCGTCGATAACTGTTACGTTTATCTTACACTACTGATAGAATAAGAGGTTATAATATAACCAGTGTTATAGGCCTACAGGAAGATTTTCAGGTACCCCCCTCCCACAAGTAAGTTATTAAGTTGTAAATATTACTTTTAGAAGAAAAATAAATCAACATTGTATATAAATGTCTTTACCTGTATTTTATAGATTATTCAAAAGCGTTTGATAAAGTACATCACAAAGAATTATTGGAACTTCGAGGTAACCCTGACTTATCCGGGAAGGATATGACAATAGTCCTGAACCTATACCGGCAGCAATCCGCCTGCATACGGATGAGAAATAAGTTCAGTGTATACACAAAAATAAAAAAGGGGTATAAGACAAGGATGCAACTTATTACCAGACCTTTTCAACCTATACAGTGAGATGATTCTGAGAGAATTAGAAGTCCTACCAGGATTTATTATTGGCGGTCACCATCTTAACAATATAAGATATACAGACGACACAGTGTTGATAGCAGACACAGAAAAGAAACTCCAAGAACTTCTACAAAAGGCAATGAAGAAAGGCAAGACGCTAAAATCAAGCAAGTACAACCATTTTAAATATTTTAGAAATGTTTTAACATTGGACGAATAGTGTGACACTAAAATCTGAAGGTGCAAAAGATGCCTTCCAAAAGCTAAGCAAAGTATTAAAAAACAGAAAAATTTCATTAGAAACCAAGAAAAGAGTACCGGACTGTTATGTAATATCGGTCCTCCTATGTAGCAGTACAGATGACACAGTGTTGATAGCAGACATAGAAAGGAAACTACAAGATCATAATAGATATACTAAATATAATAAATATCATAATAAAAATCATAAAAAATATCATATTGTATATAAATTTAAATGTCTTCTGGGAGAAAAATAATATTTATGTTGGCCATACTACCACCTCGTTGACTTGGCGACTGAGTTTCCATTTGAATAGCACGTTCAAAATTTCTAAATATTTACAGCAGCATACCTGTTCACATTCGAAATTTAGAAAAATTCTTGTCGAAAATACAATCCATATTTCTTCATGAAAATAATAAACATAAACTAAAAATTCTCGAAACGATCGAATATTAAAAAATTGAAAAGAAACCTTGACAAAATTAATTATGAATTCTACACAAACGTTTTAACATGTTTACAATAGATAGTCTAAAATATCGCAGATCGTACTAAAAATTCCATATTCATTTCTATTTTTCTTTTCTTTTAAAAGAACTCTTCTCAACTTCATAACTTAGTTACCTCTCCTGAAGCGTCAACTATGCTAACTGCATGGTACCAAACTCTGTGTTACTCACTTCTCAAGTAAAAAAATTATCTTTCAGATGAACACAGCAATTTTGTCTTCGAAAATAATGAACTCATGACGATGACATTGTAATACATACATATATATATATATATATATATATATATATATATATATATATATATATATATATATATATATATACACACACATATTAGGTTGGTGCAAAAATAATGACGGTTTTTGATGTATTTTTTTACGTCATAAACCGTCATTATTTTTGCACCAACCTAATATATATATATATATATATATATATATATATATATATATATATATATATATATATATATATATTATGGCCCATTGTATACATAGTAAAAAGTTCCATTTGAGTTCGTATGAAGTGGGATGAAAAGAAAGCATATATAATATAGCGTTCATTAATTTTATTAAGATAAATCGTTACGAAATCAATTGATCGAAATCGCTCGAAGATACCAAAAGTTTAAAACAACGGTAGCGGAATCGTCTGATCTCATATATATATATATATATATATATATATATATATATATATATATATATATATACATATATATATATATATATTTATACATATATATATATATATATATATATATATATATATATATATATATATATATATATATATATATATATATATATATATATTCTTCACGTACATCGTTTTCTTTTGAGCGTCGTTGCACCTGGACTGAAGTTCGTACGGTGCTGTGAAAAAAAAAAGAAAACAAAATGGGCGCGTTCGGTCCACATGTACGGTTGTCACTACGAAATTAATAGGAGAAATTAAGTTCCAATTACTCCGATTTCGGAGCGACTGCGTCGGAAGAAGCGGTCACTTTTGAAGGGACCGTCGTATTTTTAAAACTTTGAAATGTGAGCCCCTTGAAAAAGTCATTGCAAGAACAGTGTTACCTAGGCTGGTTCAAAACTGTCAAGCCTTACTACCAACAGGTATGACAAATAAAGGAAGTTAAACTGAGACAAAAAAAAAAAAAAGAGAAAACATTGTCTGCCTTCTTTCCACCATTATTATCATCTTTTACTCAATTCACCCCAAGTAAGGCGAAAATGCTACTAAGACGCAAGTGGGCTACTGGAAGTGAAACAAAAGGGAAAGACTTTAGAAAGAACCGGATATACTCCAATCCTAAACAGGAAACAATAACTAAACCTCCATTTCAACTCGAAAGCCCGGGGAGGAGTAGAAGTCGGGCGGTAGGTGAACCTCTCTATTCTTAATGAGGAGTGGGCGAATAAATAATAAATAAATATTAAATAAAAAATTAGAGTTTAGGCGGAGACATTAGAAGTATAGAACTGAAGTTGACTATAGAAAGAACCGGAAAACCGAATCCAAAACAAGGAATAAACCTCTGCTCATGTTAAAAAAAAAACGGGGAGGAGAGTGAACCGGACAATAGTTGAATGTATCTACTTCTATTGAAGAAATAAATAAATAAAAATAATAAATAAATAAAAAGTATATTAAATTTTTGAGTTTACACGGAGGTGTTAGAAGTCTAAAGTTGAAGGAGAAGTTGAAAAAGAACCAGAAAGCCAATACTAAACGAGCGGAAAAATGTATATGTGCGGGGGGGGGGGTGTTTGTTTGTTGCATTGAATGTGACAGGCCAGGAACATCTAAGTTTTTTTTTTCTAAAACTCGGCTCAGGAATTGAACTCGCAATGACTATGTTACAAATGAACAAACCTAGGTTTTAATTCACTAGCAATAACGATGCTAAATGAGAAATCGACGAGCTGTCTGCTATTTTGTCCGTGAGAATTTTATGGTTGTGTGAGTGGTTACATTTATAAATATTTTTAGATTTATAGACATGTATAAACTAGATAGATATAATAGTAAGATATCCAAGATCGACACTGAGACTAGCAACATAGCTAATAATTTAAATATTGCAGATAGAGTGGTAAAAATCCATAGTAAAGACACTTTGATTTTATTTAAGGACCACAAACCTAACTTCACTAGTCTCGACTAATAAATCCAGCTAAAACTGAATTAGGTCTAATCTAAAAAAATATAATAATAAAAAAATAACAACCGATAAACTACTAATAACAACCTCTGCTAATCTTTGGAAGGATTCGTTTGTCACAATCAAATGGTTCGCCAATATGAGTAACAAGGATAGAACGATATTTATTAAGCTTGATATAATAGATTTCTACTCCTCTATCTCCAGGGATCACTTAGTTAATAGTATTAACTTTGCGAAAACTATATGACGATAACGGATGATGAGACTAATATCATCTTAACTGCTAGAAAATCACTGTTAGCACTTTATAATTCCACCTGGACTAAGTGCCTTAATGACGATTTTGATGTCCCTGTGGGAGCTTTTGATTCAGCTCAGGTTGCTGATTTAGTATGTTTTTATACTTTAGATATAATTATTAGAATCGTAGATTCAGAACAAGTGGGCTTATTTAGAGATGATGGACTCATCATCATCCCCAATTGTAATGGTCCGCTAACGGCGAAGTTACAAAAGAAAATCACTCGGCCCTCTAAATTACTAGGGTTTAATTTTGAGATTTCTTCTAAGCTTAAAATAGATACTTACCTAGACATTACCCTTAACCTAAGTGATAAAACCTTTAAACTTTACCATAAAGAGAATGAAACTCCCCAACTATATTAATGTCAATTATAATTATCCCAATGCTATTGTGAGACAAATACCCAGTACCGTTAGCAGCAGAATTAGTAAATTGTCGTCCAACGAAAAACATCTTTAATAAAAATAAAGAACTGTATGAAAATGCTCTCCAGAAATGTGGTTTCAAAAATAAGTTATCTTATTTAACCCCTATAGGTAACACCGAAACATCTAAAGTGGGATGTAGGTGTAGAAATAGAAAAAAATGTCATAAGGTTCACCCCCCCGCGCCTTCTGCAAACTGTCAAATATTAATATCGGACATTATTTTAAAAATTAATAAAGAAACATTTCCACCAAAAAACCCTCTAAGTAAGATCTTCAACAGGAAATCGCTCAAAATTAGCTACTCCTGCACTAATAACATGTTCCAAATTATCAACTCCCATCATAATTATGTCTTAAGCAAATTCTATGAGAAAAATAGTAAACCTGGCATGAAACCCCTCTGTAATTGTAGAAACAGAGAAAACTGCCCAGTCGACGGCAAATGCAGATCCACTAGGGTAATATACCACCCAACCATTCCCCTAAAGAAAATATTATAGATTATAATGTATACATTGGAATTTCCTCGGGTGAATGGAAACAAAGATATTATACATAGGCATTCATTTACCGATCCTAAATTAAAATATCAAACAGAATTTTGGAATTGAAAGAAAAGGTTAGAACCCTAAGATACAATAGAATATTATAAGTTTCGCTCATATTCCTAATAGTCTAAGAGATAGGTGCAGTCTATGTTCAGAGGAAAATTAGAATAATTAAATACAATGACCAATGCAAACTATTAAATCAAAGGAACGAACTAGTGTTAAAATGTAGACACAGAAGCAGGTTTAAACTTATATAAGAACATAGATCTTACCTTTTTACTTGTTAACTCCCAACACCCACCTAATGTCGAATATAACGATAATTAACTTCTACAATTTCCCTCTATTCTCCATATAAATTCTGTCTTATAACTGTCCCCTAATTTATGCACCGCCTTTGATTAAACTTTTTATTTATTTCTTTTTGTTTTTTCTTTTTGTCTGTTTTTGAAGAATTTCGGGTATAGCTTGGACTTTGTAATAATTTAACCTTTCCTTAAAGTTAAAACCCTTAACTCTATTATTTCTTTATATTAATTGTCTAAATATTATTTATTATTAATCTTGATACATATTTGTTGTTAGTATAATTTGGTATTCCCTAGTGTGAACCTAAATTCCTTTATATATAATTAAATATTTTGGTCATAAATAAACTCTCCTTTCGGTCCTTGTTTTAGTTTTAATTCAACACCTTACTCTCCATATAACCCCAAACTTAGGGTCATAAAGTTAATATCGCGGTCAATTCGAGCGGGCCTCTTCCCAGTTTTTTAAAGAGATACCTCCCACTTTCCCCTTAGCACCAACTCGAATTTTTATATGACTGAGGTGTAATTTGGGGGAGGTTCGGTATCTTTTCCGCGACTGCTATCTAAACTAAATTCTAAATCCCTGATACCAAGACGAGTCCAGTCCAGGGTTGAAGAAGACTGGCGCAAGCATAGGTTATATCTATATGAGATAATCTTAGATTTTTTGCTGTGTAATATATATATATATATATATATATATATATATATATATATATATATATATATATATATACACGCACACAGTGCGGAGATGTCTTCAAATTCTTGATATTTGTTGGTGCTCTTTTCCCTATTTGAATTTTCAAATATCGCCATAAATTCTCGATTGGGTTCAAATTTGGGCACTGACTTGGCCATTGCAAGACATCAACGTTACTTTCAGCTATCCATTTCCTTGTAGATCTAGCAGTATGCTTAGGATCATTATCCAGTTGGAAAACCCAATCAGGAGGTAGCAGAAGTCTCTCAACAGAACGCATTAAATTGTCTTGCAGGATTTTCTGGTATCTTTCAGCATTCATCTTGCCATCTATTATTGATATTCTGCCAACACCTTTTGCAGAAAAACAGCTCCAGATCATGATACTGCCACCAACAAACTTTACAGTTGGCAACTTGTTCTTTGGTAAGTAGGCGTCACCGTCCTTCCTCCACGTATGATTTCGATAATTATGACCAAACAACTCTATTTTAGTTTCATCTGTCCATAGTACTTTTTCCCAAAACGAATATTGCTTATCCTTATGCTCTCTAATGAATTTTAGCCTAGCATCTCTGTGTCGTTTCAAGAGTAGTGTAGTCTTTCTTGGGATGCGTGATCTCAGACTGTTTTTGTGTAGTTCATTACTTATTGTACGCTTGGTTACTTTAATCCCTAATGCACGCAGATGTTCCTGCAGCTATTCTCGGGTAACCTGTGGATTTTGTTGGATCTGGCGTCATAATATCCTTGCTGATCTTAGCACCTGTTCGTCTTTGGTTTTCGACGCTGTTACGAGTTTTAAACCTTGCAATGAACGAAGCAATTGTAGTAAAAGGAATATTCAGGTTGTTATAAATCGTTCTGTAACTGTTCCCATCTTTCCAAAGAGACAAAATGTGTTGTTTTTGTGAAATAGTCAATTCTTTAACTTTAGGCCTTATTAGAACCTTCTCGTAAGACTAGAAATTGCAGAATGCTCTGATAATGGCTAATAGCGTTAACTATAATTACTGATAAGTTTACTGGAACAATCTAGAATATATTTTTTCATAATTAATTGACTTAAAATATGGTAACCATATTTTAAGTCTATTAATTTATAATATTAATGCTCGGTAAATTTATATTGAGCACTATTTTGTAAAAATAAAAATATCTATAAGAACACCGGGTTATATATCTTACTGTTCTTTCTTTTTATTAATACACACACACACACACACACACACACACACACACACACACACACACACACATATATATATATATATATATGTATCCTTGTGCAGGTATGCAGAAAATAGAAAAGAACATGTTGGGTGCATAATCCGGGGTTCCTTAGTATTTTTGTTTTTATTTTTAAGACAGTGCTCCATACAGAAGTAGAGCTTATATTATAATAATATGATTCCTTCGCTACATAAGACTAAACACCACAATCCAACTTAATTATTTGGATGATTTCGGCTCTCGTTTTTGAAACATGAGAACTCTTATGTAGCGAAGGAATCATATTTTTAAACAAAAAATATTATTATAATTATATATATATATATATATATATATATATATATATATATATATATTATACAACAAAATCCCAGATTACTTCATATAGAGTGTATAGATCTATTTCAACGAGAAGTACGCCAGTCTTATTCAACCCCGGTGTATAGATTGTGTTCGTGTCAGAATTAGACATTTTAAATTTAACTTTGACAGCAGTCAAAAAAAAAAAAAGAAAAAGATATAGAATCTATCCATTTTGATGTTTCAGTCATATGAAATGCCCCAGCCAGTGGTAAGAGGCGGGAGGGGGTCGAAGGGTAGCTTTAAAGGGAAGAGATTTTATAAAATTAACCCGGATATTAACCTTACGACATTAAATTGTGGTTAGATGAAGAATGAGGCGTTAAATTGAAACTAAAAGCCGAAAAGGGAGTTTTATATAAAAAAAATATTTAATTATATATAAAAATTTAGATTCCTACTTAAAAAAATAACAAATTATACTTAAAAATGAAATATACTAAAAAGATTAACAATAAATCATATTTAGATAATTTATATTAAATTTAAGTAAGAATATGATTTGAAAAATCATATTAAAGAATAAAAAAATTAACATAAAATAAATTATACATTATATATATATATATATATATATATATATATATATATATAAATTATCAAAGAAAATTGAGAGATAAAAAACAAAAATACTAATATTGATAATAAAACTAATAATATTTATTGTATATTAATAGAACTTTTGACGAAATGATGGTGAGAAAGATTTAAAAAATCAGAAATTTTAGGATGCGTTTGGGCCCTTTCTCAATGAAACGAGAAGTAAAAAATTAAAAATGAAGTGGGGGCTTTCTTTTCTGAGGAATTGTTTTTTGCAATTGTTATATTATCGAAGAGATCGGATAGTGCTCATTGTTTTCTACGATTAAGGTTGAAGACTCTCTATAGAAAGCTTTGTGGAAACTGTCTTCTTTGAGTACAGAAAAACCATCATCTACAGATTCCACATCAACGAACTTCGGATGAAACTGACAAAATCTGAAGGCAAAATTAAAAAAAATTAAAAAAATCTGGAAGAAAAAAATTTCGAAATCGTCAGCGATGAATTTCAAAATTTGCCGGCTTAGCGGAGCGAATCATATTAGTTCTCAAAGTGACCGCTTGGCGGCTCTTTCATTGGTAAACAAATATGGGTGCGTGAGAAAATAGCTGTGAGAAATCTATTATTTTTGTTATTTTGATTAATATATTAATTGTTCTGCCCCCATCATGGCATCGAAGCAGAAGGAAAGTGTAAAAAAGGAAGCGTATAAACCTAAGTATCAGTGACAAATTAGAGTTTCTTCAATTTACGGACAATTCGGATTTAACGGATCATCCCCCGCTATTAATCCGTGATAAAAGGTTTTTCTATAAACACACATACATACATACATATAATTCAGAATGGATTTTTATTAATCCAACTGATTAGTATCACTTTTATTTTAGTAGATACTCGTATTTGAGTAGACGTTCTGTTTATTTATTAAATAAATAAAGACGATAGGACAGAGGGAGCCACCGTATAGCACGGCTTGTGTGAAATTGTCTTCACCCGATCTGTTCTCGCGTGGCCAAGCGGTAAAAACGCGCCAGGTTAAATAGTGGCTCTCTCTGCCCTGAGGGGAGCAGGTTTGATTCCTGTCGGCGTGGACAATTTTCTTTCTTTTTTTTTTTTGCACGCACACACATACACACAAACACAAATATATATATATATATATATATATATATATATATATATATATATATATGAAGACATTTTTTATGTTTATACGTTCTTTTTATAGATACAAATATTTAAGTAAACGCTCTGTCTATAATAAACAGTATTAACGGACATTCAGGCCGGTAAATGTCGTTAATACTGTTTATTATAAACAGAGCATTAACTTCCATATTTGTATCTCTAAAAAGAACCTATAAACATAAAAAATGTCTTAAAATAATTGTCGGACTTTGTCCATTTCATTATATATATATATATGTATGTATATATATATATATATATATATATATATATATATATATATATATATATATATATGTGTGTGTGTGTGTGTGAGATAAAAATATATGTTAAGGTATGCTATATATATATATATATGGGTAAAAGTGTTCAATATTAGCGATAGAGCGCCTATAAATAAAAAAAAAAAAAAAAAAAAACTGGACACTGTGGTCGTCTCATATTTGAACGCAATTTTCATCGCAAAATAAAGTTAATGTTTATATACGCAAACATTATATACAGTGTTGGACAAAATAATTGAAACGCTCGTTAAATTGAAAGAAAATTTATTTAATATGGAGTTGGTCGTCCTTTAGCTTCACAGACAGCTTTAATACGTCTAGGAATGGAATCATACAGCTTCCTGACTTCATCCAAAGGAATTTTCAGTCATTCTTCCATTAAAACCTTCTCCAGTTCTTTACGACACGACGGCTCCTAACTTGTTGAAAATGCACCACAAATGTTTAGTAATACTGATATCTTGAGATTTGGGAGGCCACTCCATGTGTTCTAGCTCACTTCCATGCTCTTCATACGAATTCTTAACCACTCGAGCGGAATGTTTTGGAGCATTATCGTTTTCGAAGATGCAGTCATCATCAGGGAATAAAGTCTTGGTCATTGGATGAACATGATCTCCCAAAATGTTCAGGTAATCTTTGCTGATCCTCGCAGTTATATAGACTTGTGCCTCGCTCTTCTGACTCACTTTCTAATCTTAAGGCTACTCTTAATAGTTTGGCACATACTTATGCTTTAACTCCTGTAGTCCTTTCTGAGTCTAAGTGGAGTCAACAGCACCGGTCCGTGGTCAGGACTTTAAAAGCAAATAACTTGGTTATTACTCGTCCTGATAAAGGGGCTGGTATTTTCCTATTGGACCATTCTGATTATGTCTCCAAAATGCAAAGCATTCTTGGTGACACTACAAAATTTCTTCGTCTTGGTCCAGTAGAGACACATGATCGCACAATTCCTATAGAAATTAAATTTCAAAAGAAACTCTTATCTTGGGCTAAACGTGGTTTCATATCCCGTGAGGTCACTGATGATATTAGACCTGTTGGGTCTATTCACCCCCGTCTATATGGTCTTCCGAAGACTCATAAGGATGATGTACCCCTTCGACCCATCCTGTCCATGTCAGGTTCGTCTCAACATAAGGTTGCGAGTTTTCTTTCAGACCTTCTTGAACCTGTTGTTGAACTTTAGCTCGTATACAATTAAGGATTCATTTTCATTTGTTCAGGTTTTTCGTGATACTCCTTCTAAAAATAAATTCATGCGTTCCTTTTACGTATGTTTACTTGTGTTCCAGTAATGGAAACTATTGATATCTGTTGTAACATGTTATATCGAAGTGGTTTGTCACCTCCGGATATCCCAGAAAATGTGTTTGATGAGCTTATGCAATTTGCCACTATGTCTGTGGAGTTTAGCTTTAACAATTTTATGTACAGACAGATTGATGGGGTTGCAATGGTCTCCCCTTTGGGTCCCGCTTTGGCCAATATTTTTGTGGGCTTTTATGAGTTGTCCCTCCTCACTTATGACAATGCACCGTCTATGTACCGTAGGTATGTGGACGATACATTTTGTCTTTTTAATAGTGAAGTGAAAGCTGATTCCTTTCTCAGTTATGAACCAACTTCATCCATCTTTGAAATTTACCATCGAAAAGGAGTCTAATTCTTGTCTCTCTTTTCTTGATGTCCTTGTGCATCGGACTCCTTCTCAATTTTTTACTTCAGTATTTCGCAAACCAACGTTTTCTGGTTTGTGTACGCGTTGGGACTCATTTTGTCTCAGAAAGCGTAAAATCAATCTCAAGACCTTAACTCATAGGGCCTTGATGATTTGCAGTCAACAATATTTGGATGAAGAATTGGAATTTATCCGCTGCACTCTATTAAAAAATGGATATCCTAGTGATACTCTTCATAGTGTCATGCGTGATAAGATTCTTAATTTTCGAAAGGAAAAACAATATTTAGTTCAGAAATGTCCTATTTACTTGCGGCTTCCATTTATTGGTTCGCGGGGCGAGCTTGTGGCTAGGCAGGTCTTGTCTGCTGTCCATATGTGCTATTTTTCGGCTAAACTAAGGATTCATTTTGCGACTCGTTCTGCCTTTACATCTATGCGTAAGGATCAGCTTCCTCCTCATCATGTTTCTTCTGTGATTTATTCTTTTAAATGTGGTTGCAGTAGCAACTACATAGGAAGGACTTCCCAACGTTTAGATTGTAGGATCAGGCAGCATGTCCCATTGCGAGTTCTTAAGAGCCAGTTGGTTAATACTTCCGGGTCAGCGATCACTGAACATTTGATAAATTGCAGGGATTGTGCGAAGGATTTCAGTCCGAATTGGTTCACTGTAATGTTCAGTTCGCACTCTCCATTTCATTTGCGGGCACTCGAGTCTATGTATATTCGGTCCAGGGAGCCGTCTCTTTGCAAGCAAAAAGACTGTCTCCTTGGGCTTCACGTTATTAGACTCTAGTGTGTATCATACATTCCCCTCACACTCCCTCATTTTTTTTTCTCCTTTGTGCTGTGCAGATTCGCGCGGTTTGAATTTTTTCCATCATACCATTAATCATTTCATTTTTTAATGTTTTAATTGGATGTAGGGTGTTTGTGTGAGTCAATATATATTGCAATATTTGTTAAATTGTTCCCAGTCGACCCTGATGAGCTTGGGAACGAAACCGGTTGGTCTGTTCTGTAAGTGTTTTCATCTCTTACTTTTTATTTTTCATAATGCCTTTAGGTAATAATTTGTATCTATTCCTTGCAATATTCCGGTTCTGTACCTCCAACAATTTATTTAAAAATATATATATATATATATATATATATATATATATATATATATATATATATATATATATATATATATATATATAGCGGTGGTATCACCATAATTGTCCATCGCGCAAAATGTTTTATATCTATAAAAGCACGAAACTAGGCGAGATTCTTTTTTTTTCCCGGGTGTTCAGATAAGACGTTTAGCCATCTTGACACCACTTGTCACAAGAATAACTGAAAAAACTCTTGAGTTATTCAGTTAGAAATAGAACAAGTTACAATAATTTTGCGTCAGCTCCACTGTTTTCTCAATTGAGCAATGTTGCGAGGAAAAATCATTCAGGTCTTTAGTAAGTGAAGCAACATTCATATTCTGGCTTCCATCTTCAAAATCCACTCAAGAACCATTAAGGGAACGGTGAATAATTTTAAAAAAGAGGGAACAGTAAAGAGGAAAGCTGCATCAGGCGGTCACAACAGGAAGCGGATCAATTTCAGTTTAGAGGTAAATAGGTCAATTTAAAAAAATTCCAACTCAGTCCATAAGATGTTTGGCACATGAGAAAGGAGTTTCATCTATGACAGTCCAAAGAGCAGTGAAAATAAACTTGAAAATGAAATCGTACTTGAAACGTGTGAAAACAGAATGTTAGAAAGGGCGAAGATCATCTTGAATAAGTTGAAAAAATGATCCTGGAATAATATATATATATATATATATATATATATATATATATATATATATGGTTGGATAGATGTGAGCTTGTGACCCTGGGTTTCACGCTTTAGCGATCGTCAGACAAACTGATTAATTTTTTTTTAAATTTTGGTTTTATGTAGATTGCGTGTATTGGTGTTATTGTGGAAGTGGTGGGGGAAACTTCGTCGTTTTTTCATCGTACTGACGCAAACATCGATGTATGCAGACACATATACATACTTGGTCGTCCGTCGGGACTCATACATATATAAACATATGTGGGCAGTTTCGGATATGACATATGTATGTATACGGGTGGTGTTGTGTCTATACATACGCATTTGTATGTTGAAATTTAAACATTGGAAGTGTGGCGGTAATGTCTCGTGAATGTCTCTGAATGTATACATGTCATTTTTTTTTTTCCGCTGAATAATATTTCCTCGCATGTATGTATATACGTGTGGTGGGGTTTGTGTGAAATTATGATAGGTAAAATTCATTATTTATATTTATTTTTAAATTTTGAAAAAAATGGCGGTTTATTCGTTATATTTAAAGCTGGTTAATCCTGGTAATGGGTGTTTATTCTCATGGTTATATATGGAAATTATATCTGATCTTATTGTTTTAAGGTGTTAAATATGCTGGGGGTGGGTAATATGCGTTAAAGATTGTAGAAGATTTATAATAGTAGGTGTGATGTGTAAGTGATGGTTCTGGGTGTTGGTGGCAATGATAATATTATTAGATAATAGTTATTGTAAAGTGGTAAAAGTGATTACTAATGGTGGTGCAATGATAATAATGATAGATGCAATTATTTTGATGGTATCTTGAAATTAAATTGTGATTGTTGGTGGTTTGTCTATTTTATCCGTTTGGTATGAATTCGGATAATAGGTACTTGTTCTCATGCCTACATTTGGAGATTATCTCCGATTTTTTGTTTAGTAGCGCTTTCTAATAAGTACCGGGCATATAATATATAAATAATTATACATATATATATATATTTATTTATATTTATATACACACACTTTTCACACACACACACACACACATACATACACACACACACACATATATATATATATATATATATATATATATATATATATATATATATATATATGAACTTTATTTCAATCCCTCAGGAGATTCCGATCCTTATCTATGATTAATTAATGATGAACATGTCATTTTCGTTTATGATCAAATTCATCACGATTCTTCTGTTAAACTTGGAGAATAATTATACATTCTTATTGCTCAAAGTAGAGTTCAACAGTGTTATAAAAAACTCGGAGAATTCTAGTAAGATATCTTTAATCAGTTCTAAGACACAAATGTTCAAATCTGAATCTTAAAATTTAAAATATTTGCTGTTGCATTATCTCTCTCTCTCTCTCTTCCTCCCTATATATATATATATATATATATATATATATATATATATATATATATATATATATATATTAGAATGAAGATTCATCTATCTCTGTAAACCCAGATGTTCGCTGCCAGCACATTGCAGAGGATGACAATTAATTCTGCACACTTTTAAAACCTCTCGCACAAAACTGGTAGACATGAAAAGTATTTTGACGTCATTGGGTTTATTTTTGTGACTGTTTGAATGTCTTTTCAGTCCACTAGTTGACTTACTAACTTTTCACAAAAGTGACATTTGATTCTCAGGATTTATGTTATTTTGTTGTTTGTTGCTGACTGTGGTAAGAAGACTTCAAATATGAAATACTTTTCTTGCTTAACTAAAGTAAAACCTATCACAAACACTGTAGGTTATGGCATTCTTGTCTAAGTTCCATATAAGGAACTTTTCGGACACATTTATTGATTTTTCATTTGTAAACCCAGAACTCTCGAAATCAACCGTTCTATCATGGAGCTTTTTCCACCATGCGGTACGATCATTTACATAAACCTCCCAGTTACAGATCTTAAACAAAAATACTTATTTATATACGTACATATGGACCGAAGCTCAAGGAAAAACAAAACTTGACCGACATACGAAAAGGAATAAACAAAAAACGTATAATGAAAATAATAGATTGATTTGATCTATGGTTTATCAACAATTTGGGTGTTATTTACAGCCGAAATATATTTTTGAATTGAACCAGAAGAATTATTTTTGCAAGTAAATATTCTATTAAGAATTTTATGGGCTAAATATAATTATATAACAAAGATATTTCCAAATACAACTTGCAAAAGAAGAGAGTGCAATAAACGTTTCGTTAAAAAGAGATTGTTGCATTTTTCCAAAGGTAAATTTATATCCTATTCAGTTTGTTATGTGACAGGCGTGATACACGCCCAGGAGATCATTTAACTTTCGATACATGACTGACAAGGCAGATATTTTCCCTCAGCAGGTTGCCATTTCTTTCTTCGGTAGACCAGTTGCCATCCAAGGCTATAGAACGCGGTCTGTCTAGCTATTTACCCATAGCTGGGGGGGGGAAGAGGATTCATACCTTTCCCAAGGGTATTAGAATGTAAGTAAATGTAATGGATTCGACTGGAATTCGAATCTCCGTTTCCTCAATCCGAGCCGCTATACATTCCTCCACCGTGTACCCTATTAGAGGGCAATATAGTTTAGACTGTGCAGGAGGGTGAAGCAATATGCTGGCGATCTTGAGATAAGGTGCGAGCGACAGGGTAGTGTGGAGATGTTCTCTGGAGGACATATATTTCACAAGTTACCTGGTGTATATATATATATATATATATATATATATATATATATATATATATATATATATATATATATATGTATGTATGTATAATGATATATATATATAATTAAATATATATATAATGATATATATATATAATAATATATATAATGATATATATATAATAATATATATAATGATATATATATATATAATGATATATATATATATATATATAATGAAAGATATATATATATATATATACATATATATATATATATATATATATATATATATATATATGAATATAAAGTGAACATTGAAGTCAACACGGAGAAGCAATAGGCTGTTTCATGCTAGGCACAACCTTCAGGCGGCCTGACGATTGCGTCCGTCATGTAACCTCTGAGTGTTGACTTCAATGTTCACTTTTATATATATATATATATATATATATATATATATATATATATATATGTATATATATATATATATCCACATTTGCATAGATATACCAAGGTGTACAAACAAAAATGTATTTATATCTATATGCATATCATGCAGACTACAATATTCATACATAATATATAAATGCAGGAACACAGATAAATCAACATTGAAACACATATTTATTATATGGCACTCCCTATAAGGAAAGAAGCAAAACATTCTAAGCTGTTTGGAGACAATCCATACACATACACATGCACGCACACACACACACGTGCATACACACACACACACATAAACATATGATGAATTCTCCCGTCGATTTTGGATCTATGATTGATAGGTCCTAATGGAGCTGCGGGTTTATGTATTTCAACATTTCCATATAGGTATCCTGTTTCGTAATATATCTCAGGGTTCGGCAACCCTTGGCATTCGTGCCAAACATGGCACACCAATGACTTGTTTATGGCACGTGAAACTTATTCATTAGATTGCCTTTTACTCTTTCTCCTCTTTCATGTCTATCATTATCTAATGTATTTTTATTTTCTTCCATTTACAGATTGTTCAGAATGTCACGATCATTAGCTAAGAAATGATGTCATTGAAATGAATTAAAGAATATTAAAGAATTTAAAGAATACTCAACTGAATTTGGCTTGATTAAGAAAGACAATGAAGCTTTTCTGTTTCTGCATTTTCTGTTCCGAAACAATCGTTTGTAGGACTTCTTCTGAAAAGGGATAGTTTGAAAAAGTTCAGAAGTAAAGAAATAAAACTGAATAAGAAAAAAGACAATGAAGTTCTCGTGAACAGAGCAAGACAAAAAACAGGCTGATACTTTTATGAACTTTATTTCAGGTAGGCCCAGATTCATTTTAGGTGCTGCTAGTTTTGAGGTTTCAGAACTTTGGCCGGTTTTAGCACGCACTCTCAAAAAGGTTACCCCTACTGATCTATCCAATAAGAGAGCACCTATTTACCATTTGTCAAAATTCCTCAAGCATATCATTACTCTATATCTAGCTAGCAATTATAACATCAAATCAACTCAAGAATTTCTTCAAATCCTTTAAACTACACAACCAAACCAAGAACCGCAGTGCCTAGTAAAACGTCTGTGTGTCGTTGGTTTATCTTGTGCTGAACACTTCAGAAATTCAGGGCCATAAAGAGGAGAAACATGGTGAAGATTTTATGAGTTTGAGCGAGCATTAAGTAAAAACTTTTTCTTCAATGCAATTTTGGAGAAAATCTTTTTCTGTTTCTGTGAGAATGAGCACATCTTAATAACTGATCCTATTTTGTGACTAAATGTGTCTATCTGTGTCTGTGTGTAAATTATTTTCAGATACAGTGTATCTGTAAAAGAACAAAATGAATAAAAAGACAAGAGGAAAACTTATTCTTAGATGACACGTTTTGTGAGGGAATTTAACCAATGACATCCTCACTTCCGTAAATAAACACGTGCAGCATATATATATTAGGTTGGTG
>OZ010588.1:112647206-112667206 GCA_963932145.1 Acanthosepion lycidas | reverse complement strand
AATATAATTTTTTTTAATAATTTCACACCCAACAAGGCAACAAAGCCACTAAAATACAGAGGGTTAGTGAGTGCGAAATAATATTTAAAATACATTATAAAATATCAAAATTCAAGAGAACAGAAGATACAGATTGACATTGCATTTATATTTTTGAAGATCAAACTTGACTGGGAAGCATGTAGTCGGACGGGATTTACATAAGAGAGAAGTTCGCCAATCTAATAATATGCTTAAATTTATAGAGTCTAGGTACCATGGAGAAGAGTAATATTTATTTTGAATAATTCAAAAGTGTGGCAGAAGGCCGAGAGGTGGGATAGAGAAGGCTGGTCTTCAATCTGTCTTATCTTAAAATTAGCTACACACGATTACTGACGCAATCGTACCAAAGTATTCTTTACACTAAAACAGCACATTCTACCTACCATTCTTACTACAGCCATTGTGATACCTGAAATCTTTATGTAGTCCTAACTAGTTCCAATGTACAATTTGCCGAGGAGGCCGGTTACAAAATTAACAACATTTATATCTTCTGATGCTTTGATCTTGATCCTCGTCCTTCTCTTTATTCTTTCCTCAAACACCTCCTCTTTACTCTTGTTCTCACTCTCTGTAACCCCTTGGGTGCTAGTGACACTCACGCCTTGCTTGGGGTGATATGTTTAGAAAAATAAAATTAAAAATGAAACCTGAGTAAATATTTAGAAGGAATACAATTTAAATACAAAAAACTAAATAAAATCGTATTAATAAAAATAAAAAAAAATCCCATAATCCTTAACTGTGGCAGAAGAATTAGTTAACTGAACGACATTAATGAGGTACTTAAATAATTCAAGCAATCATTCAACGAAATACTCACCCAAATACACAGTCATTCAAACACAACAACAAATACGAATAATTGGCATTTCTGGTCACCTAAATGGAGAGAGGAGGGGGAATTAAACCAAAGAAAGTGGAGTCAGAAATAAAAGAGGGCCAATGAGCATACATTCCATCAGCTAGGTTAAATTAACGAGGAAAGTTTTTCAGAACAATTATCATGGCAGTATTTATACAAAAGACACAGGTAAGCTTTATTTCGATCGAGGGAAAGTGACTGCAGCCGAGATATCAGGTCAGGACCAATAACATTGCGAATTCTTGTTGGGATTTCATCAAGAATCTCTAAATATATAGCAGGTGCACCAAACTAAATGTGGCAGTAAAATTCTAAGCAATGAGAAATGGTAGTCCTGTAAATATGTCAGATCGATTCTGGAGAGAAAAATTGTCTAACACGAGACAGTGAACCAACCTTCCTAACAGTAGACCGCAGCAGTAGATTCGATATAATCAACAAGCTATTTCTTGCCCCATTTAACAACAAAATGTAGGTTATTTTTAAGATGAGCGGCCATTTTGACCTGAATAACAGGATTAAATGGTCGTATCATCAGCACAGATCCCGAGTTGAGAACTGATGCTATCCGGGGGGGGGTGTTGATGAAAATTAGGAAAAAACAGGGGTCCAAGGAGCCATAGCCTTCCAACTTGTGAAGAAGACCAAAATATGCCACTCCCTGTCAAATGTTTTCGAGATGTCTAAAGCAAAAATCTGGTGAGATGCTTAATCCATTCAGACTTGATTAGCGCATCTAGCATATATAGAGCATCTAGCATATATATATATATATATATATATATATATATATATATATATATATATATATATATATATATATACTCAAAAACAACACTGCTCTCTATTAATCACCACAGAGATCCTTCCCTTCCCTCCATTAGAATGTCTGACGCTCAACTTCTCGAGAGCACCTCTCTGCGGCTGCTCGGTCTCACATTGACTGCTGACCTGAGATGGAAAAAATACAGTGAGTCAATTGCTTCGTCCACCTCAAGGAAAGTTGGCTCCTTGTGCCGCGCCAGGAAATTTTTCTCCCCGGAATCGATCCTTCAGATCTACAAATCAACAATTCGCTCTTGCATGGAGTATTGCTGCCATATATGGTCTGGTGCCCCTTCTGTTTGCCTCGGGGTTCTTGATAAGATCCAGAGACGGATATGCAATGTAATTGACCCTACTCTGGCATCTCGTCTACAGTCACTTTCTCACAGACACGCCGTCGCCTCTCTCTGTCTGTTCTAAAAATACTTTCATGGTAATTGCTCCGAGGAGCTGCATTCGCTGGTTCCCAGACTTCATGAATTCAAGTGCCCTACGAGGCTGGCATCCCGCTCTCACCCCTTCACTGTCGAAACTCCTAAATGTAGCCGTCTCCTACTCTAATAACTTCATGTCTCGCACCTCTCGCCTGTGGAACTCCCTTCCATATTCCAGTTTCTCTGAGAGCTATAATCTCCAGCTATTCAAGTGTAATGTCAATCGACATCTCCAGTTGCCTTGATCTATCCACTACCCTTCTCCTCATACTCTCTTCTATCACTCCTATCTGATCTCGCTCTATATTTTTCTGTAACCCCTTGCGTCCTTGTGGCTTCTCGCTTTGCTTGGGGTGAAATGTTTAAAAAAAATAAAATAAAATATATATATATATATTATTTTATTTACATACTTACTCTCTCTCTCTCTCTGATATTGAGAACTTTATCCCATAAAATAGCACACCTTAAAAGTATATTTCTTCATATATATATATATATGTGTGTGTGTTGTGTGCGCGCACGCGCGTGTGTGTATGTGTGCTTGTGTGTGCATGATTAGCACAAAAGTTTGTTAACGTGTGCTTCTTATACAGATTTAATAAGCCGGTTAATGAAATTTGAAGAATAAAAAAACAATAAAATGATAACAAACAAAATTAACTAAGGTCTGTTCAGCCTTACTAGACGGGTATACTCGAATAAGTGTGACCAGCTATCATACATACATACATACATACATACATATATATATATATATATATATATATATATATATATATATATATATATATATGATTTGTGGCCTGACGATTGCGCTAGCATGAAACAGCCTGTCGTTTCTGAGTGTTGACTTCAATGTTAACTTTTATATTTACACACGCTCTATCTCTGATACTGAGAACTTTATCCCATAAATATAGCATACCTTAAGAGTATATTTCTTCATATATATATATATGTGTGTGTGTGTGTGTGTGTGTGTAAACATGTGCATATTTTATATTGCATAAGCTGAGGAGATTACAAGGGCAAATAGAAACAATTCCTTAGAGGATTATTTTTGTAAAAAGAAAAAGAAAACAAAAGAAAAGAAAGCATGAAATCCAATTTACTTATTTTATTATTTGCTTGTATTACGAAAAACCCTCATAAAATGTCTCTTGCAATAACAGAACCGTTTCTTATTTCTTAGCTCAACTTTTTCAACCACTCGCGATTTAAGCCAGCTGAGAAATTGTTTCATTATTAATTACGCAAGGAAACATTATTAATGTTATTTTGTTTATTTTATGTTTCATCTATTTTTATTATTCATTTTTGTTTGTTTATTTGTTTTGTCCAAGAAAGCGTAACTATATTCTGACATGGAGAAATTATAGCGGATATAATATGGTAGTATGTATTATCATAACTTTCACAAAAAAGTCTTTTCTTTTTCTCCATATTTCTGGCTCTGATAAAAGTGGAGCAGATTGATTTAACGATTCCTATTTGTACTTTAGCTTATCATATACACATACACACACATATACACACACATACACACACACATACACACTCACATACACACTCACATACACACATATACACACACATACACACACATATACACACATACACACACATATACACACATACACACACATACACACACACATATACACACACATATACACACACACACATATACACACACATACACACACATATACACACACATACACACACATACGCACACATACACACATACATACACACACATATACACACACACACATATACACACACACATATATATTACATACTCCACGAAATCGCCAAAAATCACTATTTTTATGAGGAAATATCAAAGTATTTTTTAATATTTAATGAATGTTTTTACTTCTTTTTAGATCATTCGAAATTTTTATTAAAAATCTTGTTTTTCTCGCATTAGCAGATGTACTATAAACTAGCATAGCAAATTTTATCGTGCTTTTTTTGCAGCTACAGACACATTAATTTGGAAATTCACGCAAAAATGAAATAATTGTCGGATTTTAATGAAATTTTCAATACTTATTCACAAATAAATTTAATTATTTTAGAAATCTGTTTTATTATAAAATCTAGTAATTTTTTTTACCATGCTTCACCCCCTTATTTGGTTTTATGAAAACTTGAGAAATTCAAAATGATCATTTTTTGTAACTATATTAGTTAAAAGCAGAATTCTTTGGAGAATTTAAATCACTGATTTTTTTGCTAAATCGGACCCCATTTTACCATCTGTTCTGAATCGGAAAGACAAAAAAACGTAATGAAACTAAGTCATTATTTAATTAGTGAATCTTTTAATTGCTTTTATGAATAATATAAATTAAGGCTAATAAGCACTTCTAACAACACAAAATTCATAATCCTAACACTCTTCCTACTAAACTTGTAAATAAATTAGTTATGCCTAATATTAGGATCTTTACCACTGCGTCCAAGACAATCGAAGATATAATAAGGAAGAAGAATAAATCCAACACCATTTCAGATACCGGTGCTTATCAAATAAATTTTATGTCGGAGAGACATCACGAGATCTAAAAGCCTTTATCTACAAACAAAAAATATATATACGTTTAGACAACGATTCAAACTCTCTCTCTCTCTCTCCTAATTCACAGGAACAAAACGGCCCATAAGTTCGATTTTACAAATGTCACCCTAATTAAAATAAACGAACCTAATTCTTTACGGAGTAAGTACATCGAGAGCCTACTAATAACAATATTACCAACGATAAGTACACGCCCAAAACATTAAAGTACATCATCAATCTTTATATCGATTCTTAAAGAATCGAACATGTTTATCTAAAACGAATGGTATGTACATAAAAAGGTTCCCAAGTCAATATGCGAAAAAACAACAAACATAGTGTCTCCTAGACAAACAAACAAACACACACACACACACTTAGACACACACACACTCACGCACACATACACACACACACACACACTTCCGAATTCCTACATAGACAAACTAGAATGATTATACACTTGTATACATAAAGTAATATTTATGGTTTTTCAGTTAGGCATGGAATCCGTAAATTTCTTGAGGTTTCAAATGGAGTAACGTCTCTTTGAATTTGGAATTCCACAAATTATACTACTGTTGTTTAACAAGTCGAATGCACATGAAACCTGCTTAATCAATGAAAATCAAACGATACACAAGTAAGAATATCAGAATTTATTTCTTCTTTTTTTTGCATAATCCGTTATCGGAAGAACTTTTAATAAAAGTGAATCATGTTAGATTGATAAACGTTTCCGACTTGTTCTTTATCTTATGAAAGTAGCATATTTACGTATCATATATTTTGTAAAACTTTTTATAATATTTTGTTCATTATTATTATTACTATAATTATGGAAATATACATATATGTATGTGTGGGCATATATATATATATATATATATATATATATATATATATATATATATATATATGACGTGAATGTATAAAATATCTAAAATATCTTAAGAGCTCGAATACATAAGATATTTTATATTTTATAAATTCACCAACTTTATACCTTATTGAGCACTTTTACGGCACATGTTATAAAAATTAATGTTTACTAGCTATAGGTTTCTTTAAACCAATAACAACACCCATACACACACACACACACATATATATATATATATATATATATGTGTGTGTGTATGTATCAGAAATATATACATACATATATATACATATATATATATATATATATATATATATATATATATATATATATATATATATATATATATATATATATATATATGTATGTATGTATGTATGTATGTATGTATCGGAAAATTATGAACATCGTGCCAGCCTATTTTGAAAATATAATCTTAAAATTTAAAACCTAAATATAAAATTCCACATTTTTAAGAGAAATAAAAAAAGAAAAAATTCTAAAAAAAAAAAAAAAATGACTCGTAAATTATTGACGTAAAATACTGTCATTAAAAATGATCGTTATATATTGTTGGAAAATATTGCCGTAAATTATTATCGTGTAAATGTTAACGTAAAATATTGTCGTAAAAACTGACTTCACAACTGTGTAAGTCTATAAATTCTAACGATTTCTTCATTCTTTCTGACATTTACCCGCCTCACGCCTCCCAATCCATGGATCGAGTTTTGAAACATTTTGGTTAAGACGGAATGAACAATAAGTGACATCCCATGGGCAGTAATAACCCAAGAATCAACAAATATATCATATAAACCAAATAATGGACACCTGATGATGACCAGAGGGTACCTGGTCGAAACGTTATGTCGATACCATTTTTATAATAAGCAAGATTAAAAGAAGTAATTCGGAATAATTAATTTATATTGAGAATTACTCATTTTTTAAAATGAAATACAGAATGATGAAAAATGATAAAAAAACATAATAGGGGGAAAAGAACACGATCAATACATATTCCATATCAGCCAAACAATGATCACCTGAATATGGCCAAAATGTAGTTGGTTGAAACGTTGTGCCTATAATAACATTAATAATAATCAAAATAAGAATAACACCGGTAGACATTTTTTCTAGCCAAATGTTTTTGGGCAATGGGCACATGTTTCTGGGATATTTTTACGCTGAATCTGAAAATCAAGTTCATTTTCACCATCACATCACATTTTCTCAGTACAGATAATTTCTATTTTTCTTAAAATAAGCCAAAATACCCATTTAACAGTGATATTCCAGGGCCAAGTAGAGCCAAGCTTAAACGTTTTCAGGTTAGAATAACTTATCATAAAAGAAAAAGTATCCCAATAACTTAAAGAATGCATTTTCAGTTCAGAAAAAGATTTTTACACCAAATTAAGGCAAACACGTATCATTAATTTTTAATCAAAACAAAGAAGATACAAAGGAATGAAAAATACATTCGTTTTTGTCCATCCAAGCATATAAATCTTCTCTTATTGGAAACTCTACGGTGCTTTTGTAAAAGTTGATGTCTTTTGTTGCTCCAGCAGAAATCAGCCATTACGTTAACATCCCATCTGCAAAGGGCCTAGTTGGTTATGTCTGTCTGGTGTTTGGCGGTAATTTGAAGCGTTGATAAAGAACATTCTAATTTGCTAGTCTCAAATACTTTCGCCTAACACCTCAACAAACTTCATTTATCGATGTTCCTATGCATGTTATACAGAAACTGCAGGACAATACCAGACCTCGTAAATTCAAGTAAAAGGATAAAATCTTATGATGGTTTCAAGCTTAAAGTGAAAACTACTAATAAAACTAAAATTGCTGTTCTTGAATGACTTCTAAAGAGCTTCTTCTACGAAAAGTAGAAAAGTAACACAAATCACAAAGTTTTAACAAGCTAAGAACATTGAGGGCACAAGACCATTTTCCAGTGAGATATCTCCCATAAAAAATCAAGCATTTTCATGTCAGCTTATCTGAACTGAAATAGCTTAGAATTCCTTTTGAAAGTTATTTGGATACTTTTTTCTTGAATGATAAATCATTTTCACATGAAACGAAATATTTCAACGATGTCACTCGCATATTTAAGCCGTGGCATATCCCTGTGAATTAGGCATTTAGGCCTAGTTTAAGCAAAATAGAAATTTTTTGTACTGAGAAAACGTGTTGTGATGCGGCAAAATGGACTTCATTTTCAGGTTCAGTGTAAAAAAAATAGCCCAGAAACATGTGCCCATTGCCCAACATTTTTTGTCTCAAAAAATGTCGACTTGTGTAATAGATGGACATCTGATGATGACCAGATTCTATTTGGCTGAAAGTTTGTGCCTATAATAACATGATCAAATCATATAATAATTATCAATATCTATTTATATATTTCCTGTCACAGTTGAAGTGGAAAGGGAGCTAAATCAACTTACGTTAGTAAATTTATGAGTCATTACTTCCCTTGTCGTTTTAGTAATCTATACGAGTAAAATATGTATTTGCCTTTAGATAAAATTAGTTCCAGAGCATAATGAATTAATTAGTTACTTAACTCCTACATTTCTTGGATTGCAGTCTTATTTGTTCAAGTGTGACACTGAGATACCTTTATCTATTAAGTGATTGTCGTGCTTCAACTTGGTCTTGAAGTAGGCTTTGTCATTGCCGTCTTTGTCGTCACCGTCTTTGTCGTTCTGTTACTAATCTTCATCCGGGAGATAATTGAGCAAAAAGTGATTTATATAATACCAAGATTAATCAATGAATCATCGATACCATTAAACATCTAAAAAATATAAATGGAACGAATTCATTAAGCGGTTCATTGGTGTCTATTTTTAGTTGTGAATTCTTTATCTTCGCTTTATTGAATCTCAATATATTGTTTCAAAACATTTGTTTCATTGCATCTCACTATCAAACCTTTCTAACAATTGCCGTCATTTTTAACGGCACCGGTAGACTAGTCACGATGAAAGAATGGTTCGAATCCAAGCATAGTCTTTTCTGAGATAAATCTTTTTCCTTCTTTCTTAGAAAAATCAGGGATTATATTTTTAGGTTTTAAATTTTAATAACTTTTTCAAAATGGGCTGTCGATTCCCGAGTAACATTTTGGGACGTATGTAGTATGTATTGTTCGCACTATCTACCTCAAATAACGAGGTCTTCATACATATATATATATATATATATATATATATATATATATATATATATATATATATATATATATATATATATGTGTGTGTGTGTGTGTGTGTGTGTGTGTGTGTAAGTAAAATGTTTTGATCTCAGACACTCCCAGTTACATCCGACCAGGATAACCAACCCATGACGATCCACGTGGGAGTCGGATTCCTCTAAATGGCAAACCTTCCTAGCACGAACTTAATACGAAAAACAGGGAGGGAAATTACTTTACAATATTAATTTTGGGGTTCACATTCCCGCTGCACGCAGAAGGCAGAAACTGGGCGGCCAGATAACAGTTGAGCAATGAGCCAGAAACCAAGGGACAATGTGTGCTGAAGCCTTTTGTCCCTTCACTTTCATCTCTTTTTTTTATTATTATTATGATATGAGAGTTTGACTCAACAATCTATTGACATACTTAGTCAGCCTAATTTTTCTCCGAAGAGGATGCATCTGGTCAACTCATAAGTAGAAAAAGACATTACATAAGAAAAAGATATTTAAAAATAACTGATGTTTACTTAGAATTTATTCGCTAACATAGATTCCAGCATTACCAAACCGTTATTTCCAACAATTTCTGAGCTACATGTAAACGTTTTTGTTAAAGGCTTTTAGTTTAAATAGGAAGAATCCAGTGACGTTAATTTTGAATTATCGTCTGCATTTTGAAAATTACTCCATTAGGACAGCTCCTAAAAGATGATAATCAGATGGCACATAATCCGCCGAGTAATGTGGATGTCTTTTACTAGCTGAAGACTTCACTCTTTTCAGATATGATTTTGGCTTTATAGAATCATTATCATGCTGGAACACAGCATATTGGTGACTAAACTATTAGGTTGGTGCAAAAATAATGTCGTTTTCTCACATAATAACATATGTGAGAAAACGATATTATTTTTGCACCAACCTAATCTATCACTTTTTTCTTAAAAACAAAATGTCTTTCTCTTAACACCGCTATTGATTTAACTATCTTCATTCCTCAGCAATATTTATTATTTTAATAAAAGGAATGATTAGAATTGTAATAAAATCTAAACATAAGAAAGTGAATTTATACATTTTTTGTTGAGATTTTGCAATAAAAATGCACTATTTATTAAATAGATTGTTTATTTACAAGAATAATTTTCTATTTACAACATTCTAAATACAAATACAATTGAAACTAATGCAATATTAATCATTTACTAATATATAAAGGAATAAATATGAAAACAATTTTATTCATAAATTTATGTGAACCAACTATAAGGAAATCCTTAACATTTCAGTCAGTTATGTGATACACGCTTAGGCGATCATGTATTTTTCGATATATAACTGACGTGGTATATTTTTTTTCAAGGCTATAGAAACTGTTATATACCCATAGCTGGGTGAGAAGAAGAGGATTTATACCTTTCCCAAGGGTATTAGCACGTAAGTGAATGTGATGGATTTGACTGGAATTCGAACTCGGCTCTCCGATTCCTCAATCCGAACCGTTAGCCATTATTCCACAGTGCCTCCCATATTTTGTTACTTTTTGGATAAAAGTAAAAAAGTCGAATCTCCTGCGGTTAGCAAACTCGCTTCGAACCGTCTTTCCAGTACATTTCTGCAGGACAGGCTCATCAACTAGGAGAGTCATTCCTGTAACATAAAGAATTACAATGGATATCTATTGGGAAATTAGTTTCACATTCTCTTAAGACCGGATGACAAAGAAAGATTAAACTTTGTTTCTAATTAAAAAAAAAAAATTCACCCAAAGCAAATCAATAAAGCCACTAAGATGCAAAGGGTTATTAAGTGTTATAGAAGATGAGAAAGGTAATAATTCTCTTCTTCCTGCGCCCCAGCTATGGGTAAATAACAGAACAGGTCAGATTCTATAGCCTTGGATGGCAACTGGTCTACCGCGGAAAGAAATGGCAAACTACTGCAGGGAAAAAATCTGTATGTATAAATAAATCTGACTTACACTAGATATAAAAAAAGTTAGAAATAAGTCCGGTTTACCCTAGAGTCAAACAAGTATACATATGTCTGGCCTAAACTAAATTCAAAAAAGTAGATATAAGCCTGACTAAGACTTGAGTTAAAAATGTAGACATCTGTTTGGTTGACGCTAGAAGCAGAGTAGTTGACATTTCTAGCTTTCACTAGAGTAAAAAAAGGTACACATAGGTACACTTTACACGCGAATCCAAGAGGTAGACAAAGTTCTGACTTAAAATCAGAGTTAAAATAGTAGCTATAGATCCAGTTTACAATTAGATATAAGTTTGGCTTTCAGTAGAGTCAAAAAGATAGATATATATATCCGGTTTATACTGTATTAAAAAGGTTGACATAAGACTGTTTTACAGCTGAGTTAACACCTAGTCTTAAAACTTGCTTACACTAGAAACAAAATGGTAGACATAGGTGAGGTCTACACTAGGGTTAAGTTGGCATTGGTCGGGATTACATTATAGTTAAAAAGTTATAGACAGGCTCGGTTTACACTACACTTAAACAGTTAGATATAGATCTGGTTTAAACTATTGTAAAAAAAAAAAATATGTATCCATAGGTCAGTGTTACGCCAGAGCTAAAAATGTTGATTTTGGGAGGGTTAACACTAGAAACGAAAAATTAATCATAAATCTGGTTTACACAAACCTTAAAAAGATAGATTGAATCCGTCCGTTTTACAGTTGAGTAAAAAGTAGACATAGATATGGCTTACACTAGAGTTATAAAGGTACATATAGTTTTTTTTCACTAGATTAAAAAGGTAGACATAGGTTTTGTTGACACTAGAGTCACAAAGATAGACATATGTCTGACTTACACTAGATTTAAAAAAATACACATAAGGTTTGTTTTACACGAGGGTTAAAAACGTAGGCCCTGGTCAGATTTACACTAAAGTTAAAAAGACAAATATAGGTCCGGTTTACACGAGATAAAATGGTATATATACATCCGACTCAAACTAGACATAAAAATTATATGTAGAGCCGGTTTATACGAATGTCAAAATGATAGAGATAGCTCTAACTTACACTAGATTTTTAAAAAAGTAGACACAAGTCCGGCTAAGACAAGAGCCAAGAAGGTATATTTAGGTCTGACTTACGATAGAGTTAAAAACAAAAATATAGGTCCAGTTTATAAGAGAGACAAAAAGGTATGCAGAAATCTGACTTACACTAGAGTAGAAAATGTAGAAATAGGTCCGGTTTACACTAGACTTAAAAAGGAAAACATAGGTCCGGTTTACACTAGACTTAAAAAGGAAAACATAGGTCCGGTTTACACTAGAGCTAAAAGGATAAACATAGGTTCTGATTAAACTATAGTCAAAATAAAGACACATGTTTAGCTTAGGCTAGTGTTAAAAGATAGACATAGGTATGGCTTACATTAAAGTTAAAAATGTCGACATAGATCCAATTTACACTAGAGTTAAAAAGCAGGAATAAGTCTGGCTTACACTAGTCTGGATATGTTTGAAATTGTGTCTGATTCAGCTAGAATAAAAAAAAGAAGTTAGCCATGGGTCCGGTTTACACTAGAATTAAAAATGTAGACGTAGGTCCCGGTTTACACTAGAGTCACAAATGTAGGCATATGTCTGACTTACACTAGAGGAAAAATCTTCATGTAGGTCTGGTCAATACTAGATTCAAAAAGGTAGACATAGCTTTGACTTATACTAGAATCAAAAAGTTAGAAATCTGTCCAGTTTACAATAAATTTAAAACGTTAGACATAGATGTGGCTTACATTAGAAAAGGTAAAATGCATCCGCTTTACACTATACTCAACATGCCATACATCGCTAGTGTTTCCACTCCACTTGAAAAGGCAGAAATCATTTCAGTTCACACTCGTTTAAATAACGTTGACATAGAAATCCCATTTAAAACAGGCGGCAACTAAGTCCAAAAGGTAGACACAGGTCCGATTTACAATAGAATTATAAAGGCACGAATTCAGTTTACACTGCAGTTCAAAAGGCAGATTTTACCTCAGAGTCTAAAATGTCGAAATTGATCGGGTTTATACAAACATGCTAACATCTACATAAAAGGTGGACCGTTTTAGCAGTTGACTTGCCCTTCTGCAGGTGATCCTTTTTTAACCATATCACCCGAGACTAGGCAGTAAAGCCATTACGACACAAGAGGTTACCGAAGTTGAAAGAATAAGAAACAAAAGAAACTTTATTAAGGAGAGGGAACAATAGAAGTGTAATCAAGAAGACAGTAGATAACGATTGACTTTGCATTTAAATTTTTGAAAATCAAAGTTGACTGGAAAACATGCAGCCGGAAGAGAGTTCCACAAGAGGGAAGTATGAGAGAAGAAACTGTTAGCATATACTTACGGTTAGATCTCGCCAATTCAACTGTGAATTTATGAGACCCTGCCACCAATCTAGTACTGAAGTTAAGTTCATAACTTCTAAGTACCATAGCGAAGAGTTCATCCGAACAATTACGATGAAAGTAATTCTAGAAAAGAAACAGAGAAGCTACATTACAGCGGTGGGAACGAGACTGGAGCTGAGATGCCAGGTCAGGACCAATAACATTGCTGAATCTTCTCTTAGATTTTATCAAGAACCTCTAAATACACAGTAAGAGCACCGGATCAGATGTGGCAGAAATATTCAAAGCATGAACGAATGGTAGATTTATAGATATGTCAGATAGATTCAGGAAGGAGAAATTGTCTAGCACAAGACAGTGAACCAACTTTCTTAGACCGAGCAATAGATTCAATATAATCTTTCAACTTCATGTCAGCCGAGAATGTAAGGCTGAGAAGTCGCCACGAGACACTCTCATGGGTGTCTGGCTGTTTGATTCTAAATTACGCTTATTTTTGTGATGTCAACGAATACTCGTTGTCACTTTCGTAATGCTCGTTGTAGTAGAGACTTTGTAATCGCTGTTGCAACTATAGTACGCCGTTGAACAATACTGGTGTCAGATACCTCCGAATATCACTTGCATTAATAGTACTTGCTCGATAATACTCGCACGTATAGTAATCCGTCGTATAGTGATTCGAATAGAGAAATGGTGAATAGAGTAGAGAATAGCGGTCCGTATAGTAATAGAGGATAGAGCAGAAATAGCGATCCGAATAGTAATAGAGGATAGTCTAGAAATAGCGATCGTTAGTCGTCAGCTACTTCCTACATATATGCGTTTCCTCTATGGTCACGTGGTCTACTTAATTCAATAATGGGATCGCCTGTGTTTTCCCACTTGGGATCTATGTTCAAACACAAGTGCCGGCAGCGACACTTTATTCTTATATAACACATATATCGGTCGGTGAAATTCCTGATCTGTCATTATATTGATATTTATTTTCTAAACAATACCCCATTGCAAAGTAAATGAAAATAATAAAAAATAAGCGAACCTTCCATTTAAAACATTAGCAGACAATAAAATTACAAATTCTAACTAGTAGATTTCTTTGTCATCCAAACTTGGTTCAACTGAAGCAAATACCCCTCTGAAGTCCCTTGAGTGAAGGTATCTTTCGTGTTGATTCTCACAGATATTTATTAAGCGTAGAATCTCCCGTCTAACTATAATTTTTTGCAAGACGGGAGAGTTCATCATTCATAGAATCCGTCGTCGTCGTCAGCATCCGTCCGTCTTGAGAGACGATGCAGTAGCGCGGTGCGCTACGAGTCTGGGCGGGATATATGGAGAGCTAGGGCTGCCCGGACGTCTAGTTCCCCCTCTCGGCCTTGCTAGCAGAGTCCAAAGGAGAGGATAAACCGTTTGGTACCAGTTTGGTACCGGCGCGGCTGCAGGAGTTGCCGGAAGGTAGCACAAAGTGCCGTCCATCCGCCTTAGGGGCTCCACTCCGGGTTTAAATTTAGAGTTGTCCTTTTTCTAGACCAGTTGCCATCCAAGGCTATAGAACCCAGTCTGTCCTGCTATTTACCCATAGCTGGAGGGAGAAGAAGAGGATTCACACCTTTCCCAAGGGTATTAGTACGTAAGTGAATGTAATGTATCCGACTGGAATTCGAACTCAATCAAAGCCGCTATTCATTACTCCAGCCTGCATAAAATAAGGAGTTACTTTTCAATCACCCTGCAGTAGAAATCGACGATAGACCGGCATAAGGCGTCATTTTTGAAGTTTCCCTTCACTGGCTTGACTACACTTACTTTTAAAAGAGCTGAAAAAATATTTTTCTTTCGCTTACCTCAAAACAAAGGCGTGGCTTTGGAATCAACTATGCTACTATCAACTATGCTCCTCACTGTTCCACGGAGATTCAAACGCCTCAGGGTGTGAACTACATGTCTGTTTTGTTCGTGCTTGATTGGACATTTATCTGAATAGATTTTAGGCAGTGGGGTCTGTACGAAACAGCTGCCCTCAATTAAATGTCATTCATATCTAGGTGGTCTTTGATTGCCATTGTATCAGTGCTTTTCGCCGGTGTTATTACATTTAGGGCCTTGTTATCTTCGTTGCTTTTTTCTTCCAGTTAGGGCGGATATTTATTTTTAAATCATGAGTCCATAGAATTTGAGGGATGAATCAAGTCTAATATAGTCCGTGGTAAAGCTTCTGTTTTGCGATTAAACAATTGTTCCGGTGTCTCTCTCCAGTTCATTCACGCACACACGGCGTCGTATGTGAATGCCAACAGAATCGCGTATCCTTTCCGCTGAGCTGTTAGAATAGTGCACTGGTAACCGAAAGGTATGTGGTGCAAATTTGACGAGACCCGTTTCTAAAAAAAGAAAGAGATTCCTATTATTTATTTTTCTACTTACGGTATTTCTCTGCTTATAAGACGATCAGATGCATTAGACGCACACGACTCTATAAAAAAAGATTTGAAGGAAAAAAAACTTTATTTCATTGTACTTTATAATCCATCCATTATCTCCAATTGAATCACCTAAATAGCATATTTCTTTATGTGCATGGTCACATCAGGACGCTAGCGATCATGGCTCTCCACAACATCCTGTCTTTGTAGCTTTAAATAAATTTTGCCTTTTCTTTATTTCTCCTACACACTATTCCGACATCCATTTTCTCAAATTCATTAAGTAGATTATGCGTTGTTTTCATCTGTCCCTCTTGCCTTCAATCTGTCCTAAGAGATTTTCTTCTTTATGTACCGTTTCCATTCCGGGCACAGACGATCATGGCTCTCCACAAATTCCTATTCTTCGTAGCTCTTAATATATGTTGTCTTTTTGTCAACTCTCCCAATCCCTGCTGCGTCATCCATTCACTCAAACTCTCCAGTTATGTTCTGCCTTGCTTTCCTCTGTCTCTCTTGCCTTCAATTTGTCCTAAGAGATCTTCTTCTTTATGTACCGTTTCCATTTAGGGCATAGGCGATCATGGCTCTCCACAATTTCCTGTCCTTTGTAGCTCTTAATAAATGTTGTCATTTTGTTATTTCTCCTAAACCCTATTCCGACATCCATTTTCTCAAATTCAATAAGTAGGTTATACGTTGTTTTCCTCTGTCCGTCTTGCCTTCTATCTGTTCTGTGAGTATCAGATTTTCCAGACCCTCTTTCCTCATTATGTGTAAATTTGTCTCTTCCTGATGTGAAGAAATAACTTTCTTTCCATTTTCTCTAGAACTTTGACGTTGCTCACATATTCAGTCCGTTGTGTTCTCAGTATCCTTCTGTATAACCACATTTCTGTTGCTTCAAGTTTCTTCTTTATCTTTAGAAGAATGTTCGGCATTGACAGCCAGACAGATATCACGAAACAGCTCAGTACTCTTTTCTCAGTTTCTAACGAAATTTTTTTCTTTCAAATTACACTGCATACATGCAAGCACACACACACAAATATATATATATATATATATATATATATATATATATATATATAGGTTGCGTTAGAAATACTTCTCTGAGAAAGCTTTCTCATAGAGGTAAGATATTAGCTAGAGGGTGCGACAGAAATACTTCCCATATAATGGTAAGACAATAATTAGATGAAGATACCATTACTATTTGTGTAAATTCACAAGCATCACCTTACAGGTGTCAGTTTAAAAGTTTCTTTCCATTATGTGTAGAAATAACTTTGAATTTCTCATGCAACTTCAAAACCTCACTTTAACTTTATTTCTCCTTTGATCAGAGTAGCATTTTTTATCTTAAAATTGTGGTCAATCTCGTGACAGTGTTTAACCAACGATGTAAATGTCTGGCTCTTACAGCATTTCACCATTGCTGGCAGATCTTTTAATATCACAATGGGAAATGCCTACTAAAATAGTGATAGAACGAAAAGACTAGAGTTTAAATGAATTCGCCTAGATATATAAAAACATTTCATTGATAGTCCTAACAACATAACAAAGTTTGTACCATGCAGTCCTGAAAGAGGAAACGCGTTACAAGTAAACTTTTTCCGCTTTGTCATGAAACTGTTTCTCACAGACGCAACGTTGCATGCATTTCCCGCTATTCCAGTTGAGCTCCATTCTTCAGCTCTACCATTTCAGATGCTCACTTCTAGTACACGACATGCCACTTCCACAGAGCCGAAACACCCATTTTCCTCCGTGTTCTAAATATTAGGTTGGTGCAGAAATAATGCCGTAATAATGTCGTTTTTTGACGTTAAAAAATTATTACGTCATTATTTTTGCACCAACCTAATATAAGAAGAACTACTACATTTTCCCAAGAATTACCACATTCCCTCTTGAGCGCTTCCCTGAACACTTCACTCTTGACTTATTTTTTAAAATTAGTTTTTTTTTTATCATTTCATCCCAAGCAAGCCGATAATGCTACTAAGGCGACCATTGAGAGTAAGAGAGAATGGGAAAACTTTAGTGAAGAGAAAGGCAATGAAATAACAGGATTCGGAAAGATAGGATTGACGTTGCATTTAAAGGATTCAAGACCTAAGTGGATGGGAGGTAAAAAACTGGAAAAGAGTTCCACAAGCGAGATAAACTATAAGACTAGAACATAACGCCTAATAATCTTCACTTCCTACCGTCTCTTCCTTTTTATAGCATATAGCTCATACATTATTACCATTCCAACTGTAACCTTCTACATTGAGAGGCTCTTGAACCTTATACGTAATTAAATTTTATATTAAAAATATTGGTAAAGGAAGAAAGATATTTGCTGACAAAATAAGTTTTGGCCAAGGTCCAGCTTTACAGAGAGTCAAAGAGAATCACTATAAATGGCTTTCAAGTTAATTTCCCTAACAGCTACAATACAATGAGTACTCACGCCATAAAATATGGTTATATCTTTCTTTTTTCTCGTCTTCATTGACTTAAAAATGCTAAATTGTTATCTGATCTTCTTGCCATCATCTGAACAATATAATTGAGCTTGATTTTAAGCCAGCAGACATTTTGTCTTTGTGGGAATTATAATATCAAAACTGTGATAAGACTGCATCCGCGCCGGTGTGTGTGTGTGTGTGTGTGTGTGTGTGTGTGTGTGTGTGTGTGTGTGTGTGTGTGTGTGGAGTGTTACTCATATGTCTTCTCGAAGATTCTAAATCTCATTCTACTAAAACTACCCCACCCACACTATCTACTTGCTGGCCTCATTTCTTGTAGTAAGATTTTTTACAAAAGCTAAGTTCCTCTCTGAAAAAAATAAAAATGTTATCAGTTGTATTTCAACCATAATACCATGAAAAAACGGGATATTAATTGGCTTACTGGAACGGTTTGTGGGGATAAATTTACCTTACCATCCCAACATAAGCATTACGATCTTAGCGAGAAGTGTAACCCGATTTTCATGGATGAAAACAAACAAGGACAAATATAAAGGTTTGAGAGAAAACACGTATTTACAGAACTCGAAAATAACAATAGTTTTTACAAGCAGTGATCCACGTACACATTCGAACATGCAATAGTAGTTAATGTGGTTAAGATATAAGTTAATTATGGTCTTACTTGAGAGCTTTCCTGGTCGTACATTGCATCAGTGATGTGGCTTCGGCGGAAAAGGTGAAAGAAAATAAGGTTGAGAGTAGATGTGATGCTGCACTGATAAATTGGCGCCAAATGGCTAGGTAACTTATATTTCACGACTTATTTTCACGTGAGGCATTTCTTGCTCTTTGACATGTGCATAAATTATACCTGGGTCAAAGGCAATTATAGTTTTGTAATGGCTACACATATATGGCGCAAGAAAAGCTGTAACGACCTGGACAATTGACTTGGTCGCGCGTTGCTTCAAAAATGTTGTCACGACATAAAAGTGAGTAAAAAAGGAAAGACTGATGTGAACATGATATCACTCTGATGAATTGACAACTACTGACTTAAATTTCATGCATCTAGATAAACTGACATGTGTAAATTTCTCGATCCATTATTTTTTCTATATATAAAACGCAACATACCTTCACAAAAAGGTCGTCGATCGAGTGAGAAAATGAGAGTTTTGATTGTTGATCAATGTCTGTCCAGACGAACAATTTGCTCGCGACTGCAAGGCCGGACAGCATCAAATTCATCCCTAAAGTTAACTCTTCAAATTAGCACCTCTGCTTCCTGCCACTGACGTAGACGGAACGATTTCAAAGGCGGCTAATTGTATAGAAGAAATACTTCAGTTCTTGCTAATTTATTAACTTGGATGTTGTTGGCTGTTACTACGCATCTCGACGAAAGTTTCTTTCAGGGTTTTGCACATCCCAAATGGGTTCAGATTTCAACGACACTTCAACGGACTAACTGAGTCTAATTAAAGAACAACGTTGGGGAGGATAGGAGTCGGCGTGAAGACAAGAAAGATCCGGTTATTGGCGACAGAGGCCCCAAAATCGTCATATTCAGACATTCAAAGAGCTCAAATTATAGCATAAAATATATGCTGGATGATTTAGTATTTCTTATAATTACAGTTTGCTTACATTAACTAAAAGCGGGTGACATAATATCCTGCAGTGACAGAGAATTGATAATTTTTGCCAAGAGGATTAAGCTTTTGAAAAAAGATTTGCAAACTGAGTAAACGGCATTTACAGTTTATATATAGTTTATATTATGACGCGGAAATCCGTCGTTTGATGTTATACACATTATTATATATTGTTTGCTTAACTGTCACTGAGTTGATACTGAGATTTACGACCTTA
>OZ010588.1:112629706-112644706 GCA_963932145.1 Acanthosepion lycidas | reverse complement strand
CAAGAATATCACTGTGTATTTCTCAACATCAAAGTCATATTATGTATTCACTGTTGTAATAAATCTTGTATTTATCTAACTCAGTAGTCATCTCAACATCATATTGTCGATTGCGTCATAACGAAGAGGGAGAGTCAATGAAAGAAATTGAGGGCTAAATACCAAAATCGTCAGTCATATGCCATGCATGATACACGCTTAGGAGATCACGTATTTTTCGACACAAGAATGGCGAGGCAGATATTTTTCCCGCAGTAGGTTGCCATTTCTTTCTACGGAGACCAGTTTCCATCTAAGGCTATAAAACCTGAACGGTCTGTTATTTACCTATAGTTGCTGGGCTGACGAGAAGAAGAGGATTAGGGACCTGAAATGAATGTCATATTAAATGAACTTGCATAAGAAATGAATGTGTCATATAACATGAATGTCATCTGAAATGAATGTGTCAAATGAAATGAATGTCATATGAAATGAATGCGTTATTTCAAATAAGTGTCATATGAAGTAAATGTCATATGAAATTAATGTCATATGAAATGAATATGTTGTATGAAATAAATGTGTCATATGAAATGAATGTCATATGAAATGAATGGAATATCACATGAATGTGTCAAATGAAATGAATGTCATATGAAATGAATGTGTCATATGAAATGAATGTGTCATATGAAATGAATGTCATATGAAATGAATGAGTTATTTCAAATTAATGTCATGAAATGAATGTCATATGAAATGAATGTGTCAAATGAAATGCATGTCATATGGAATGATTGCGTAATATGTAATGAAGGTCATATGAAATGAATGAGTCAAATGAAATGTATATAATATGAAATGATTGTGTCTTAGGAAATGAAAGACATCTGAAATGAATGTCATATGAAAACAATGTGACATGAGAAATGAATGCGTCATATGAAATGAACGTGTCAATGTAATGAATGTCATATGAAATGAATATCGTATGAAATGAATGTCATATGAAATGGATGTCATATGAAATGAATGTGTTATTTCAAATGAGTGTCATATGAAATAAATGTCATAGGAAATTAATGTCATATGAAATGAATGTGTCATATGAAATGAATGTCATATGAAATGATTTTTTCATATGAAATGAATGTCATATGAAATGAATACCATATGAAATGAATGTCATGTGAAATGAAAGAGTTATTTCAAATGAATGACATATGAAATGAATGTGTTACATAAAATAAATATATGTATTACATAAAATAATGTATTACATAAAAAATAAATGTATGTATTACATAAAATTATGTATTACATAAAATAAATATATGTATTACATAAAATAAATGTTTCATATGAAATGAATGTCATATGAAATGAATGTCATATGAAATAAATGTCATATGAAATGAACGTGTTATATTAATTGAATGTGTCATTAAAATGCCATATGAAATAAACGTGACATAGTAAATGAATGTCATGTGAAATTAAAGTGTCATATAAAATGAATGTCTCATGTGAAATTAATGTCATACGAAATAAATGTGTCACAAGTAATGAATGTGTCATATAAAATGAATATATGTAATGAATGTCATATGAAATTATTGTCATTTAATATGTATGTCACATTCAATGAATGTGTTATATGAAATGTATGTCATATGAAATAGATGCCAATAGGAAATGCCTTCGTCATATGAAATGAATGTCTCAAATGAAGTGAATGTCCTATGAAATGAATGTGTCATATTAAATGAATGTCATATGAAATGAATTTTATATGAAATCACTGTGTCATTTCAAATGAATCTCGTATGAAATGAATGTGTGTTATGAAATGTATGTCATATGAAACGATTGTCATGTGAAATGAGTGCTTCATATGAATTAAATATCATGTGAAATGAATGTCGTATGAAATGAATGTCATATGATATGAATCTCATATGTAATAAATGTGACATAAGAAATGTATGTCATATGAAATGAATGTCATATGAAATGAATGTGTCACATGAATTGTGTCATATGAAATGAATGGGTCATATGATATGAATATGTCATATGAAATGAATGTGTCATATGTAATGAAGTGTCATATGAAATGAATGTCATGAATTGAATGTCATATGTAATGTATGAAATGAATGTGTCATATGAAATGAATATCATATGAATTGAATGTCATATGAAATGAATGTCTTATGAAATGAATGTTTCTTATAAAATGAATGTCATGCAAAATGAATGTCTCATATGACATGGCATACAACTCTACCCTTAGTAGTCTCTCAAGCGCCGTCTTTATACAACCGTTATCTCTAATATCATTAATTAAAATATCTTTAATCGAATGAATCTTTCCAATCTTCAGTGAGACAATCCTTCATCTGATCTTGTAGATTGGTTCTACAGAATCACAAATAAAATAATAGTAAATCTGTTCGATAACATTAAATCCGTCAGCTCCGAAATATCTCAACGAGCGATTTGTATTTCTTAATTAGAGAAACTGGGACTTGCTTTATTTTAATTGCTTCTTGTGTCCTAATAATAAGTTAGCTTTCTTTCTCTTCATGCGCCGTATCTTTTCAGGACGTAGCCGATCAGGGATCACTTCTTCCCCTTCTACCTTGTATCTCTCAATAAGTTTCGTCCCCTTGCCACTTTCCGCCGATCACGTTCTGTCATCCACTTGCTTAACCCGCTACGTATGTCATGCGTTGCTTTCCCTTATCTCTCTCTCTCTCTTCCTCCATTCGACCTGTAAGTATCAGATTCTCTAGGCCATCCTTTCTCATTACGTGTCCTCTTAATGATGTTAATTGCTAAACTTAAATATGACTTTTCTGATCAAACGGTGGTATAGATATTTATCCCTTCGTCTCTTCCATAAATATTCGAGAGTAATTGATCTGTTGAGCTTTCTTCGTTAGTTTAAGGAGTTTAAACGGGGTACTCTTCCAGCTAGGTCTCATAATTTTAAATTCTCTAATTGCTCGTTGAAACCATTATTTTTATGCTAATATTTTCTCCTCCTGCTCTTCTCGCTTGTGGAACTCACTATTGGCTTGTAGTCATTATCTTCAAAAATTCAATTGCCATCTTCCGTCCCTTTAAATTTTGTTTTTTTATTATCTTATGGGTTTCTTTTATTCTCACTAACCCCCATCTATCTTAATGACTTTTATTGCCTTGCTTCAGGTGAAATTATTCTTAAAAAATATGAAAAGTCAAAGATTCGAATGGATTTTAATTTTTAAGTACCTGCAGAATAAACGCTTCTGGGAACTCGCCGGAAAGTTCCGTAAGGTTTGGTAAAATGAAAGTAGCTGTGCGATAAGTTCCCACCTACCGCATTCTTTAAACTCTCCTGACTATCCCCAGTACACATTAAAGAAGAGTGACAATCGACGGATGAATGAGGCGGATGGAATAGACACGGTTTATTTGTTTTGGTTTATTTTGTTTTACCTGATATCCACCTCAATGGGTTATTTAATGCCGACAAGATTTTTAGGATAATTTAGTATGAAGAGAATATGTATTCATTTTTTTCAAAAGATGTATTGCATATAATTTTTTTTTTTCAAAAATGTATTGCTGGTAATATTTTTTCAAATATTTATTGCTGGAAATTTTTTTATTTTGAAAAATTTATTCCTGGTGATATTTTTATTTCAGCTTTTATTTCCTGATATTTTCATTTAGATCTGTTAAACAACTTAAGACATACCACCTTTTGTTTGAATTCACCCATTATTCAAGTGGGCAAATCTATTACGCCTCGTGACAACAGGTTTTTCGATGTGTTGCCTTTTAGACTGATTCTTTAAACATTAAATAGCTCTGAATGACTACTCATGTTTTTAACCTTGGTTTTCATCTATAAAGACTTCTAGACTTGTTAAAAAAGATTAAACCAATATGTAGATGTGAAAGAAGCCATTTTGATGCTGAGGAAAGAAAGAACATCGATCAGAGCTATTGAACAAATATTAGATATAGTCAACACAACAATTTTGGAATGTTCTTTAAAAGAAAGAAACTGCTGGTTACTGAGCAACAAACATAGAACAGGTCGTCGAAGGAAAACAACAGCAATTGATGACAGATACAGTGTGAAAGCTGTGAGGGAAATCCTACCAAACAACTGTCAGTGACATCACCAACAATCTCTAGGGTGCAGGGGTGAAAGTTTCATAATCCTCCGTTCGAAGAAGATTTTGAAAACAGAAATATCGAGGCTATAGCACAACATACAAATCGCTCATCAGCATTAAGAATCGGAAGGCCATATTGGAATTTGCAAGGAAGTACAGAGATAAGCTGCCAAAGTTCTGGAAGAAAGTTTTATGGACGGCTGTACACTTTTCATTGAATACGACAGACAAGTTGCTTTGATTTAGATTTTTTTTTTCTTTTCGGATGATAAATTATATAAAAACTGTCCGAATGTTCTTTTTTATCCGAGCGCTTTCGGCTATACATTTAGATATTTTCAAGGTTGAAATATATTAACTGTTAACAAGAAATTGTTTGTTGTATGTATGTATTTATAAAATGTTTTCATTTTCAATGTATCAGTCAAGATATTGTGTTCATATATATATATATATATATATTCATCTATGCATTGACTATTGCTGAAACATCTGCTCTGGTGCTTCTACTGTGTATTTAGAGGCTCTTGACAAAATACAAAGAATCTGCAGTGTAATCGGTTCTAACTTGACATCTACCAGATTAGTTTGTTCTAGTTCCATGTGTAATGGAGAGTTGAGTTAAAGGGAAATAACTGATACTGAGATATCTAGAAGAGTCATGGAAAGTGGAACTAGAACACTCTATCACGGTAGAGGAAATAAAGGATTCGACTCGAAATATGGCAACAAAGAAGAGAACAGTCCTAATAATGTAAATAGTATAAATAAAAGACTTAATACGAAACAAAATAAAAAGTTAAAACTTGAACGTGGAATAATTGCCACAAAGAATACATTGGAGAAACATCAAGGAATTTAAATAAAATATTATATGAAAACAAAAGGGAAATTTTACAAAATAACACACTCATTGCTCACTGTAATGAGTCTAACCATAATTTCGATTTAAATAATTATGCTCTTATTAAAAGAACAGTCAATTTATTAAGACGATAAACATGCTTTAATCTCTAGATTGTCCTCAGTAAATTTACATCTATGTTCCTTACAATATTTTACCATTTTTTGGCGGACCTTTACCTTGTGTTCATATATATATATATATATATATATATATATATATGGGATATTTAATGAGAATTGTGATGAAAACATAATTTCGAACCCTTTATTTAGTCTACGGGTGTAGATTATTCTAGTTCCACGTGCCATGTCTTTAGGTATCTCAGTTTCAGTTAATTCCCCTTAGTAACCCCGAACTCTCCAAGTTTGGGTTCCTTCTGCAGTAATTGATTTTGAACTTGTATCTGTTTGAGTCAAGTTACTTTTAAGATTTCTCAAACAACACTTTTATCCGTGAGTGAACTGTAATATAAGCTCTGGTTAAAAATAGTTACTGGGACATTAGGTTTATATGTCCGCAAAATTCCGATTAATATCGTCTGAAGAAGGCTGGAGAGTACAATGGCTAAAATGCCGTGAATATGGCAATAAATATGAGGACAATAGCCCGAAAAATGTAAATATTGTAAATAAGTATATTTAATATTTACAGTGTTATAGTGAATATAAATAAAGAAATTTTTTTATTCAAAAATTCATAAAAATTACAAAATTATCAAAATCATTAAACCAAGGAAAACTCAAAGACATGCTGTAATTAAACACAACGGAAAAACTTTTGTCCATCCAATGAATAATAGAGATACACACGCAAAGTATTGAATTTTGGCGCTCTCATCTAAAATCTCATTCTAAAAGGAAGAAAATGAGGAACTGCCAACACCGAGGTTCGAGCGTGACACTCTGGACTTATGAATATATGTTTTCCGCCAGGTCTATTAATATCGGTGTCAGGCTACTGACTGCAGTGATTATTATTGAGTGGAACTCTCCAGTCGAATTAGTGTGAATTATTGTCCGTCGATGTTTTGGGTTTTGATTTAGGATTTACTGGACATTAAGTCGAGCCGCACTACTAACAAGGTATTCACTGAAATGATTAATTATCTTTCGTTGACTTTTACTTTTTTTGTTCTTGTTAAGTATTTATTTGTGGTTATAATTAAATACTGTTTTATCTTAACACTGAAGTAGTGAGTTATACTTAATTATTAACGGCCACCGTACGTCATAAAAAAGAATGTTTGGTTCAGAGGAAGAAATGCTGTCAACTTATTTTAGTAAATTCAGAGCAAATGACAGAAAATGCCCGAAAATGCATTTTTTATTTTTAAAATTGCAGTTACCCGTTCTTATTGGGCTTATCTGAATTTTCTTGTTCACAAATATTTTTATAAATTTATGAAATTTTAGAATGGATTTTTTTTTATTAATCCGAGAGATTTTTATCACTTTATACAACTATTTTAGTTGATACACATATTTGAATAGACGTTCTGTTTATTAATGGGTTTATTTATTTATTTCCATCTAATAAGTCCACTTACACAGAAATACGGAGATCACACTACACCATTGGGCAAAGTAATTGAAATAAAAGGAATACCTCCATTATTATTTACATTTTTTCGCAGGTTTCTAATGAACGCAGTGCATATGTTAGTACCTTGTATGTCCGTTCCACTAATTCTTTCCTTGCAGGTTCTCGACTGGATTTAAATCAAGAGATTTTCCGGACCAGTACCTTGACTGGTATGGCTTCTCACGGTGTTCCTGCATCGTTACAATTTTCGTATGCTTCTTTAGAGTAACGTTCATCACAGACAATGTCTGGAGGACAACTAATTGACAGTCGAGACAATAGTGTCTGGACGTGATAAAAATCTGATGCACTCACAGATGATGAGATATTTTTCAAGGTCAAAAAAATGTCATCATACACCCCGAAAATAGATTCATATTACTGCACATCACTACAAATGACCTAATCTGACGAAAAATAGAAATCGATTACACCCTGTCACTTCAGTGGGTCTAAAACTAACCGTATGGTGAAAGAAAGGAAACTAAAGCTGTTGTTTCAATTAATTTGCACAAGGCTGTAATAGTGTTACTTATAAAGGTGTGCAGTAAATTCTGTATAGCATTTATATTTGATAGGAAAAAATCGTTGCGTTTTTCAGTAGGTGGATCCAGGTCCAGTGCAAGGACCTGGTGGGCCCCCATTAATGATACGTTCCCCCCCCCGCCACTTTAATACAATTTTTATAAGGCAGCATTCATATAAAATACAAATTTTATTGTAACCTAATTATGCCCCATAATGGTTCCTATGTAATATATGTGAACATTTCAACGAGAAAACTTGAAAATAAACAAAATATATCTAAATGCAAATTAGAGCCATGACGTATATCTTCAAACAAATCAACATTTTTTGAGACAATTTTTAACATCAGCTAGATATTTTTCTTGTTAAAAAGTTCAATAATTTTAACACATTTAAAATTATGACTAAAAAATAGTCAATTTTCTAAAAGTGTGGATTATTCTGCAGAAGCCTTCACCACTATAATGAAATGATATATACGGGTGATGGGCCTGGTTGTTGCTTTTAAGAACTGTTCTGCTTGAACCTCAGGGTTATTCTAATATCCTTCCCAAACATAATAAATTTTCCCATGGAATATTTTTTGTGGATTAGCTATCCAAGCCACAAACTTTGTCAAAATCAAAATATATTGATTTTTGTATCGATTTAGAAGGGGTTCTGATCATAATATCAATGCAATTTAAAATAAATCTCTGTTTTTATTTACGCAGTTATTAGAATCCGTTTTTATTCACAAATGCCAACTCCGCTGAAATCATTAGTATATTATTATTTTTCATTTCATGAACTGTTAAAACTTTTTTAAGAAATATTTCATAGTTTTTACTTTCCTTTCAAATCCCTTGCACAAAGTTTGGGGGATTTTATTATTAATTTTCAATGAAAAATAAATGACAATCGACTTTTATTCATTTCTGCTTTTATATTTAAATAAAAAAATGTATATATCCGTTTAAAAGCTTGCCGAAAAAAACGTAAATGTCTGTTTTCGTATTTAGAACAACTTTGTTCATGTAACATTTTAAAAAGTCAGGGATCAATTTCAAGACTGTAAAAACAAATAGGAACCCTATTCTGAAATGAAAAAACATCAATATTTTTCCATTTTGAAAAAGTTTCACCTTGAAGAAGGTCTATCTATATTAATAGTTTATATATATATATATATATATATATATATATATATATATATATATATATGTGTGTGTGTGTGTGTGTGCGTGTGTATAACGCTTAATATATATTAATAATATATATATATATATTAATAATATATATATATATTAATAATATATATATATATATATATATCCTTGATCTATCCACTATCATTCTCTTCATCCTTTCCACTATCGATCCTATTTGGACTCATCACACACGCACACACACACACACACGTATACACACACACACGTATACACACACACACACACACATATATATATATATATATATATATATATATATATATATATATATATATATATATATAAAGCTTTTCACCCCAAGCAGGGCGGGAAGCCACAAGCACGCAAAAGCTTAGAGAGAAATGTGATGAGTCCAAATAGGAGTGATAGTGGAAAGGATGAAGAGAGGGATAGTAGATAGATCAAGGATATATATATATATATATATATATATATATATATATACGTATAAACACAGGTATATATATACATATAAATATACAGATATATATATACATATATATATACATATACATACACGCACATATATATACATATAGATACACACACACACACACACACACACACACATATATATATATATATATATATATATATATATATATATATATATATATATATATATATGAATGCGTTACAAAGAACAGAAAATGTACAATATATAGTAAAAATAACATCCACTTTACGCAGACAAATTTATATTTATTTATCATATGTATAGTTTTTCTATCACATTAATGACTACTGTTTCAGGTTTCAAGCATTTACCACCTGTTATACATTCACAGAATTGGCAGATGTTTTAGCTTTTTTCGGAAAAAATATCTTTAGTGATGTGAAGTGACAGGTGTTGCTTTACTTTCGACTAGAATTTCCTTATTAAATTATACACACACGTACACACACATATATAAACATTTCTTTTAATTTATAAATTAAGAAATTTTATTGATCACAGAGATAAAGTTTTTAAGTAGGAACTCTGAATGAATTCTGTTAAACCCTTTCTCAAAATAAATAAATAAATAAAATAAAATAAAATTAAACCACGCTGACTGAAGGTGTCGGTTTCGACACTAATGCCTGTTCTAGTATTAAATTGATAACATTTTGTTATTTACCACGAGAACGGCTGGAGATTTTTATCTCACGGACATCAAGGAATTTCTTTGAAAGGAGAAGAAGGGAAAAATAGCCTGAGAAATTGAAGAGGTGTCGATTTCGACACCCTTGGACGTTGTTGGATTAAATATATTGGAAATACTTTTGGGGCTTTGGGTTAATGACATATCAACCTCTCATTGAGTTCTTTATCTTTCTAGGGTAACATGATGATTTCTTTATTTTTACATTGGTAACTTCAGACTTTAAAATCTAGATGACGTCACTGAATGCCTCGTTTCCGTTCGTTTTTTCGAAAATAGTTTTAGAACCAAATGGAAAAAAGGAATTTTCAATTAAGAGCTGAAATCTTATTTTTGATTTTTTCAAATGAATTTTTTAATTCTATATTAAATTTTAAGGGGTGTCCATGAATAATTTCTTTATTCATATCAAAACTTCCAGAAATATTCTCGATGTGATATTCACATTTGCATCAAATGAAAGTGTCGTCTGCAATAGTCATATCGATGGGAAGTTTTCAACTTATAAAAATAAGCGTATGAATTAAAATGAACGATCAGATATGATTCTTTTCTTTTAATTCCTTGTATTTAATTGAAATTAAATTAATTTAATCCATTGAAATTATTTTTCTAAGAATTTTTTTTTTTTTTGGTTTGTCATCAATAAAATGCGATTCGCATATCGTCTGCTAAGAGACTCGTTTCTACCTTCTATCATCATGCCTCCTACTAACCTGCAGAAGAGTGACTCTTTGAACCTTCTCGGCCTAAAGTATTCCGCTGACATGAAATGGAAAGATTATATTGTACACAAAGGTTTAAGCTACTAATAAGCAAAGCCAACATTGCCGAGAGACTTGAATGGACTCACTATTGCAAAAAATTCACCGTAGAAGACTGGAAGGATGTTCTCTTCTCCGATGAAACGAAAGATGAGCTAAATTCAAAGGATAAGCGATCTAAAATCCGAAGAAGAAGCTTTAAAAACTCTTTGAATTTAGCAGTAAGTACTATCAAGCATCCGTTCAGTATAATGTTCTGGGGATGCTTTTCTTTTCATGGAACTTGTTTCTTAAAACCTATTGAAAAAACCCTCAGGAGCGAGCAGTACAAGAGAATTTTAGAGTCTTGTCTGCATCGCTTCTTCTGAAAGGGTGCAAATCGACTCCACCAAGCTCATTTTTATGCAGGATAATGCTCCCTGTCACAAATCAAAATTGATGAAGGAATACTTTGATGAGAAGCAGGTGAGTGTTATGACATGGCCGCCCCAATCTCCTGACCTCAACCCCACAGAAAACTTATGGAGCATTATAAAGTACAGGCTCTCGAGAAAGCAGCTGAGCAACAAAGAGGATTTGATTGTGAATTTCATATCCGAATGGAATTCAATGCTTGGAGATGAGATTTGCCAGAACCTAATCAAGTCAATGCCAAAAAGGGTTGAAAAGGTTATTCAAAATAAAGGAGGACCCATAGATTATTAAATATTTCAAACTATATTACCTATTATAAATAAATTATAACTATATTATTCTTTATTTAAAGCTGTTCGGTTATGTTTCTATCGATTACCAGTTGCAAGAAATAAGTGAATCACTTTGAGTTTTTCCATAAATCTCATTTATATCCAAAATTATAATTACCAATAGAATACCTTACGGTGAGTAAACTTTTTTACTATGTGGTCGGGAAGGGGTCTTTATATTAGTAAGATTAAAAATTAGTTTGACCGCAAAAACAATAGGCAAATTTTTTTTAAGTCAGTAACTTTTATCGAACAGCACTGTATAAGCACATATATATATATATACCTTATATATATATGTGTGTGTGTGCGTATGTGTGTGCGTATATATATATATATTGATATATAGATATATATGTATACCCTATATATACCTTACATATATATATATATATATATGTTTATATAACTTACATATATACATAAGTTATATATATATATATATATATATATATATATGTATGTATAAACCTTATATATATACATATACCTAATATATATACACCTTATATATATACTTTACATATATATATCTGTATATATATAAAAATATACATATATATATACCTTATATATACATATATATACCTTACACACACAAATATATATATATATATATATATATATATATATATATATATATATATATATATATATATATATACACTAGCAGCATGGCCCGGCTTTGCCCGTGCTTGATTCAAAAATCGTACGACTCATACAGTAATCGCTATCACTTGACTTAAAATATTTTTCCCTTCCTTGCCTTTAAAGGAGTGCCCTTTGCCGTGCTGATGTTGCTACATGTCTTACTTCTTGCCTATCTCAAACTGCGAATTTTTTCTAAGCTCTATACTAAACATTAAATCTGTTACGAAAAAAGAACTAAACAAAATGAACACAAAACGATCAGCTTAAAAAAGGACTCGTAACTGGAAAAACCGAATGAAAGAAGAATGTTAACTACATATAATTTTTCACACCTAATCCAGTTCTGCGGAATCAAAGTCAACCTTGAGTTTAAGCAAGCGAATGAGCCAATTGGAGTAAAGTGCCATGCAGATTTAAATTTATCCCACTTGTGACGAATGAAGCTATCGGTTTTTTTGAGGGAGGGGGTTAACATTTGTGTCAGTCAGATGTTGGCTCTCACGCTGGCCAGTAGAATCTTCCTGCCTATTCATGACAGCCAGATATAGGCTCTCACTCTGGTCTGTAGAAAATGACTGCAAACTACATGAAAACTTCCGTAGAAGCATGAAAATATCGATTATTTCCACTATCGGTGGGAGTTGGGAAATGAAAAGTCGGTCTTGGCCTTCCCGCTAACTTGGAGCATGTGCATATAAATTTTGGTCCAAATCTGTCGAAAATTGCGGCCGTGCATTCATTACACACACACACACACACACACACACACACACACACACACACACACACACCCTGCCTTTTATAGATATAGCTAATAGACCCGTTGGTATATAATCCCGATGGATCCTAGTAATATCAAATATCAAAACTGATCCACAGAGAGCTCAATGTATATATATATATATATATATATATATATATATATATATATGTATATATATATGTGTGTTTGTGTATATGTGTGCATAAGGCATATAAGTTCCTCTGCATATTATGTGTGTGTTTGTGTCTGTATGTTTCTGTTTTTATACATAATCTATAATATTAAATTAAGAAGTAGTTTAAAATAAGGACTACAATATAAAGATTAGAATATATCTTTCATTTTATATATATGTGTGTGTATGTGCTTGTGTGTTCATGTGTGTGTACGCTTGGGGCGGATAGTGGCCAGAATTCTCTTCCATTTAAGGGCAATTCTGGCGATTGCCTCTAAAAGTTTCTGAAAACTCATAGAACACGTGTTCTAAGTTTCAACTTTTAAATAAATCTAAAATCTAACATCATTCTCTTAAAAAAAAAAATGTCCCCACAGTTCATCAGTTTCAAGCACTAAAGGTGGGATCTGAATATTTCAAATAATATTTTAAATTTCATTTATAAATATACACACAGTTTGCGTTTCTTTCTAAACTTTGTTATAAAAGTTTTTCTTTATTATGAAAAACTTGATAAAATATAAGGGAAAAAACAGTTGCTTTGAACAAAAAGTGAATTTATGTATGCATGTATGCATGTATGGATGGATGGTTGGGCAGGAACATAGCGCAATGGTTATATCGTTCGCTTTCTGACGGTGAGGCCCGGGTTGGAATGTAACTACTTGATTTTAACAGCATGTATGAGACTGTTAAAAAAGCGCAGCACTGGTTGACCTTGTGGGTAGAACTGGGTAGACGGAATTCCATTCAGAGTACAAACCCAACAGTTATCGTGGCCGATGGTTTGAGTGTAAGTGACCTTGTTCATACTGTTGATCACGTTAGATGATGCGCTCAGGAGAGTTACCATATAAACTGAAGGTGAAATCTGTGTGTGCATTGAACAAGCATCAATGTAGCTGAGCAAGCGTCTGCAACATGGATGGGATAGCCACCCAAGTAGACAGGCATACTCAAATATTTGCACTATTTATATTATTCGAACTATTGTCCTCATCTTTGTTGCCATATATCACAACGTTTCGGTCGTTGTACGCTCCGGCCTTCTTCCTGTGGCTGGAATGTAGAACTGAACCCTTTATTTCGCTCACTGGTGTACACTGTTCTAGTTCCACGTGCCATGTTTAATGAATGTCAGTTATCAGTTATTTCCCGTTAATTCCCCTTCTCCAAGTTCTCCATTGCCTTAACCGTGTATTGAACTCACACTCTTTGGGTCCAGTCATTGGATCAAACTAACGCCTTTATCCACTCTGCTCTGTTTCTTGATGATATTTACCTATGTATGTAATCTATGTAACAGTCTTTTCTTTTTCTTTATTTCAGCTACCGAGTTGCGCATTCGAAAAACGTTCCCTCAGGCAAGACTGGAATCTGCGATCCCCTTTGCTGGAGAAACAAGTATCTGATCCTATATATATATATATATATATATATATATATATATATATATATATATATATATATATATAGGATCAGATGCTTGCTTATATATATATATATATATATATATATATATATATATATTATAAATTAATTGATTTAAAATATGTTTTTTCTCGCTACACAGTTCTAACCAGGTTTCAAAAATGGAAGCTAAAAGCTTCGAATTTAATTTTGTAATTAAATTAAAGACATTAGTTCCATTTCATCCTCAAGCGAATTTTGGAGTAACTTTTAAAATTACTGGGTTTTAAAGGTACAGCAAAAATCATAATTCACGTTTCCAAGGATACAGAGAAATCTATTCATCCAGACAAGGGGTGTTTGCGTGTTCATTATCGCTGTATTTTGATGTATCAGTTATTAGTTACGTTATGGTAGGGGTAGGGATGTATTTTTCAATGAATTCTGACATCCGTTAAATGCATGTCGTCTGGATTTTTTTAAAAATTATTGTTAACGGCAAAATTTCTTAAGGCATTTTTTTCTATTTGCATACTTAATGATTTTGGGGGGTGTTTGGGTTAGAATACGTTTTATTTAACTACGATTTTTAAAAAATTTCACTTTTAATTTTTAATATTCTATATTTCTTTTTAAAACAACTAAATGTATTAATGCTCTGTAAATTTACATTGAGCACTATTTTGTAAAAATGAAAATATCTATAAGAACACCGGATTATATATCTTACTGTTCTTTCTTGATATATATATATCTATCTATCTATCTATCTATATATATATATATATATATATATATATATATATATATATGATAAAAATACAGTTTTAATGCATGCTATAATTATGGTTAAAAGTGCTTAATACTAGGGGTAGAGCGTATGCAAATATAAACGGGTAGAGTGAGGCCAAGATTGAGAGGTAACATTATGTTTCACATTTGAACGCAATCTTCATCTCCGG
>OZ010588.1:112617206-112624706 GCA_963932145.1 Acanthosepion lycidas | reverse complement strand
TTGTTTAATATTTGAGTAGAGTGATCTTACGTCCATAGTCAGTAGAATAGCATTCTCTGGAACTATTTGTATGTGATTAATTTTGTTTTAGTACATCTGTTGTGTCTCTGATGTAGGATTTTATTTTCTTAGCCAGGTGTTCTATGTAATGGTCTATGTATTGGGAAATTTTGGTCCTGTGACAGTAGAATGATGAAATGACCGGCCTTCCTGGGTTGTTGCTTTTATGTATTTTATGAAGGAGATAGAAGCGAGCAGGTGGGATTTTTGTGGGTGTAAGTGTTGTGCATGTTTCGATTAGATTGTTGCGAAGCATTATGTTTAGTGAGCTAGTTAATTCTTTTTGGTATTCAAGAAGGGGATCTGTAGGTAAGCTTTTATAGGTTTCTTTATCGGCTAGCTGTTTGTTGGCCACTTTACTGTATTCTTTGATCCCCCAGATCACTGTGGCACCCCCTTTGTCAGCCTGTGTTATGATTAGGTCACCTCTATGTGTCAGCGTGTCGAGGGCTATACGTTCCCCTTCAGTAATATTGTCACGTGGCAGCTTTTGTGCTATTGTTTTCTTTATGTCATTTACTACGGCTAGTTCAAATGTCTGTATAGTAATGTCTGTGTTTTGTGGGGTGTAGATAGTATCCTTCTCTTTTTATGTATCAAGTATGGAAGGTGTATGATCATTTTCCCCGTAGTGGGGTTTTAACCATATTCTTCTGAAGAAGGATTTCAGGTTCTTTGCCAAGGTGTCTTTATCAAAACTTGGGGGACTAGGGCAAAAACTTAGTCCTTTATTTAATAACCTGAATGTGTTATATATATATATATATATAGATAGATAGATAGATAGATAGATAGATAGATAGATAGATAGATATTAATCACGTTCACCCCAAAGTAAGGGAAGAAAGCCACTAAGGCACACGGCATGACTGGGTTTGGAAGAAAGGAGCGAGGACAAAAGAAGTAATAAGCAGGACAGTAGATAGCGATTGACATTGCATTTATATATTTTGAAGATTAATTAATTGGTAGCGATGGAAGATTTTAAATTGGTTTCACAAAGTGCAAAGATATCTGGCGACCGTTGAAAGAAAAGAAAATCTACGCTGCAGAGATGGAACTGATACCAGGAATATTGGAGGAAAAAAATTTTAGTGGTGTAGGTGTTTTTTGTTAGCTGGTTTACTCGTATTTCTTTTAATATTGTTTGTCACGAGAATTGTTTCGAGAAAAAGCCAACATAATTATCACTATCTATCGTCAATGGCGATACAAACTATCCAAGGCGTGGCTGACACCAGAATGTGGCCCCAGAGTTACCCACACGAAATACATGCAGGGACATGGCATTACAAATATCCCGATATTATACGATTTTTGATCGGAGCAGCCTCTCTAAGCGCTATCAAAGCGTTCGGACTCTTAACGACCAGAAAAAAGCTGCATCCAGTAAACTGCCAACCCGGCACCCTCAGAATGACAAGTCGCAGCCATTGTCTGATCACCAAATAGTTATGAACCTATAAAAGAAAGGACCAGTAAACCATATCCTGAATAAGGAACAAGTCATGATCCTTTATCCCTGTTCAATAAATGTGGAAGGAGTGCATGCCGGGTGATAGCTGAGCCTATCTGTTATTGAAAGGGACGGCCAAGCTCTAAAAATTCTAGGAAAAGGCATGCGAATACCCCACTGAGCGGTGAGCCCATGGGAATTCTAAATTTCAGTCTATGAAAATTTCCGTTGAAAGAGAAACAGCATTGGTTTGTAATGCGACGGCAAATTCCTATAATTTTGTAAAAGTCAAAAATCAACCTCCCACTAACAATAGAGAAAATTATAAAAATTTGTCGTCTTATTACAAAGCAATGATATTTCTCTTTCAACTGGAATTTTATAGACAGAAATTTGGACTTCCTATGGGATCACTGCTCAGTGGAGTACTGGCATGACCCTTCTTAGAATAAGCGGTTGTGTTTTGTGACCAATATTGTGCATAAATTGTACAAAGTGTCCAAAATTCATTTGTGTTGTTTTGTTCAAGTACATTCGAGAACATCTCAGTCATTTTCAAGAATCCATGTGATGTATGTATGGTAAGTAGTATTCTTTTGTCTAATTTTTGGGAATCTGTAAATTGAACGCTTTCTGTCTACTACACACCTGCCTACTCTGGCGGTGGGAACTTGTTCACACCATTCCGAGCGGGGTATTTGCGCGTAAGTGAATCTAACGAAACCGGGTGCAATTCGAACTCGGTTCCTCGATTCTTCTTTCCGATCCGCTATTTATTACACCTCCTCGCACATCCAATATAAAAATGTAACACACTTTTGTTGCACTCATCGCGCCCCACTATATATATATATATATATATCTGACGCAATCGATAAAATCCATATTAGTATAAGTAAGTTCCTTCTAGAGGGGGGAATGCGTTAATAGGGATTTTTTTTTTTTCCCCAATTTGTCATTCGTTTACCCACTTCTGAACTCTAGTCTTTGTTGGCAAATACACAATTCTCTTATCTACAAGTTTTGCGGCTGATGTAATAGCTAACGGCACACAATGAAAAATCAGAGTGTCGAGTTCGAACTCCATTAGGTTTCACTCTATTCACCTATGCGCATGGAAAGGTATGAATATACCACCCCCATCTGTAGGTTAAATAGTAGAACGTGTATCTGGAAAAATAATTGTTATTCTCAAAAAAATTTGTCAATATAATATTTCCTCGCAGAAAAGAACTGTTAAAATCCCAAATATGTTTCGGCTTTAAATAAACCACAAAAGGTTGATAAGCCATAAATAAACCATAGAGTGTTATTAAGCTGTAAAAAAAAGCAAGCAAACAAATCAAATTAAATGTCTTAACTACATGACCGGCCGTAATCACTGTATAATTAGACATTTGCAATACGTTATAAAGTTTGTTTGACATCAAGAATTTGGAAAATAATGCGTCCAACATTTGCGTCCAATGTTCAAAAACGAAGGTGAAAAAATCAAAATTTTCCAATTCTACCGGTTCGAACACAATAACATATAAACATTTACTTGAACATTTGTTTTAACACTTTGTTAAATTTATTTATTCTAACACTTTGTTAAATTTATTTATTCTAACACTTTGTTAAATTTATTTATTCTAACACTTTGTTAAATTTATTCACACTAAGTTAATTTGATTTATTCAAACATCGTGTTAAATTTATTTATTCTGACACTATGTTGAACAAAAATAACAAAATGTGAACTTTGGACAGTTTATCCACAACTTCGAGCATAATATTCCACATATTATACGGAAATTTGAGAAAATGCAATAAAAAATTAAACAGGCAGACATTTTCGGTTCTTTTTCCTCAAATTTATTTCTATAAATATTGCCGCCTAAATATTTTTATTCGCCTTATTATCGGCTTTTGCAAAAAAAAAAGAAAAAGAAAAGAAAAGAAGTCTAGTGTAATTTAAAACAACTTCAATTTAGAATTTGATGAAGCATTGAAATTCCAGCTATTCTAAATGGAAACTCAAAAAAACAAAAAAAAAAGATGGAAAAAATATTCGTAATTGCTGACGTGTTTTCATTCATCAGAGCTCGATTAAGTAAAATAAAATACTGTACAGAACAACTAAAATAAATGGGAGTGGGGGGTTAAAAAATAAGAAATACATATAGAAGAAGATAGCGAGGTGGCTCTTCACATATATCATGGAGGGGACCCCAAAGTTCAAACAATCTCTATCGGACCATAGTGTGTATGTGTGTGTGTGGGGGGGTATATATGTGTTGGAAGTTTATAAGCAATAAGGGCCATTACATACCGCGCCCATTTCATCCTGCAGCGTGTCGAACCTAAGTCTTAAATCGATGTACTAGACATGGTGGTTAAACCCTAGATCAAGTGTTCGGACCTTAAGTTTTCCAGCTTGACTGTTCCCTATCATGTAAACCAGATGTAGAAGGCCGATGAATCTTTCAGTGAGACTACGCCATCCAGCAATATGTGGGTCTTCTCGTTTTCCTACACTGAATCCGCTTGGCAAGGATTTATTGACGGTCGCGCGTATTTCATTGGTAAGGAGGAATCGGCACTCAGCTTTTTTTCCTAAGAACAATTATATTGTAGAACAGGCTCCCGAGAGGATGTTTTCCCCAGTGAATACAACCATAAATTACTCAAGTCTAGGGTCAGCCGTTATCTATCTGACATCTCTTCATAATCTGTACTTACGTCCTCCTCTTACATCAATACAGTAATCTCATTCAGTAACACTCTAAATGGAGTGGCTCTTGGGTTTTGTAATGAGTGAAAATTTAGCAAAAGAAATATATGGTCTTTATTAGAAATCTTTAAAGAATTGGCATGTAATATTAGAGAGAGTGGGACCTGTAGTTATTGGAAAAATCTGAAAATTTCTGAAGAGATTTGTGAAGAGGCTAGATGAACGTGAAATCAGAGGAAGAAACAAAAACCATCCAGACTGAAATCAGCTAGAATACTGAGGAGAGTTCTTTAGTAGTCTAGAGACTTGTTGCCACTTGATCTCTAGTGAAAGCAACCAGTTACGACTACAAAAAATAAATTTAGCGATTTTCTCCTATGCAAACACATTACATCAGGTGCGCAAAAATAGGCCCCAGCAAAATGCGATCAAGTGGAGCTATTGAACTATGTTCGACCATGGAAAAAAAAACGTTACGGGTAACAACAAAAAAAAAAAAAGAAAAAAAGAAAATGTAAAGGAAACCGAAACAAAAAGTGGTTTCATATAGCAACACATCAAAGACTTCAGACCGAGAAATCAGAATCAGTCCTCGTAGACAAGAATAACTGCCAGTGTACACTACTATTCAATTAGGCCAAACAGGAGAACTAAAGGGTAGTATAAATATCCGAATGTCTTACCAGAGAGTTGAACAAGATCGTAACAGAGGGCTGAAAATATGAAAACATTGCCATGTGTTTGAAAAAATATCACAACCTTAACAAAAGGCTGAAAGGTATCAAAAGGGCTGGATAAATATGAAAAGCTTATAAGAGTATAGGAAATATCAAACCTTAATCAAAGGGCTGACAAAATATCCAAACCTTACCAGAGGGCTGAAAACAAGTCAAAACAATGCCAGAGGGCTGAAAACAAGTCAAAACAATGCCAGAGGGCTGAAAAAAAAAATCAAAACTTTACCTGAGTAGTGAATAATATCAAAATCTTACCAGATGTAAAACAAAAATATCAAAACCTTACCCGCGGGCTGAAGAATTTCACACACACACACACACACACACACACACACACACACACACACACACACACATATATATATATATATATATATTACAAAAATGTATTATGTATACTCATCTTTTGTGCATATACACGTTTCTGTGGTCATACTGTGATATGTGTGTTTTATTTCGTAGTTTTGTTGAAGTTATATTTTGGAATACAGTTTGATTTTGGTAAGCGACATATGAGCATCTCTATGGGTTATTTAAGGCTGAATTCGAAATATTTTGATCAAGGTTTTATAGCTTCAACTAAATTTATTTTGAACGCAACTGTATGCCTTCAACTACAGATGAAATGTATTACTGGTCATTTTGCTTTAAATATTTATTTTTGATAATTCGACAATAAATATGTATTGTTAGTATTTTTGATTATAAACATATATATTTATACTTCCATAGTGTTTTGCTTCTGTTCGCAGGCTGATTATTCGCCCATAGCTGGGACCCTAACAGGTGCTACCACGCATGGTCAGGACTGATCTGGGATCAACAGCTACAAATAAATTGTTCCACGCTCCAATGTCCCAATCAGAGGTCTTACTGCCGGATGTAGTTTAACGTCATACCCAGGATTAATGTTGTTCTCTCACCCAGAAATAATTAAAATAAGGGTGTTTGAAATACAAGAAATCATGTATTTTTAAAAGGTCCGAAAAAATTCTTAGATTTTGTTTTATTCTAATAAATGAATATGAAAATATAAATGTTAATTAGTATAAAGCGCATATAAAAAATACTTTTACACACTTGACCTTAGGCCAAAACTAAGACAAAAGTTCATATAAATATATGCCGGCAAATCCGTCTTTTTTGAGTTAAGTTTAAAGTTTACAGTAGACGTTGTCAAATGTACAAACCAAGATACAATACAAAAATACTTTTACAAACTTTAAAAATAATAAGGATACAGGAGCTGGTCTTGAAGTACCCTCGACGTGGTACTATGAAATGCACAACATGCTAGGGCCCCTTGACGTGTACTGATACCTGGATCGTCTCCAACAGCCTGTAAAATGTGTTCTTCCTGGTCAGGTGTACGAGTGGATATCGGTTTTCCTTGATCCATATTGTGGGGCCACAGACACTGTCTCAGCAACGCAATGATAAACAGCAGTAAAAGTTGGATGATTTGGCCGCCTTAGGTTTAGAAACGCAATCAGATACAGCCATGCAGCCACGTGTCCATTACCATTATTACGATGTAAAAATCATATCTGCCTGCGAACGATATGAATATCTTGCCATTGTTAAACGGAACAATTCTCAGTTAACTCACTATTACACACGTTAGACAGACGATCCACAAATATACACGACTGACAAATGTAACATTGTCTACATAACATCACAACACGATCTACCGTAAACTTTCTTTAAACTTAATAACTTAAAAACGAAGGATTTGCGAACATATGTTTATATGGACTATTGTCCTTGTTTTGATTGGAGGCACCCTCCCCCAGATTTTGGTAAAGTTATATTGATAAACTCTGTATATATTCTAAACAAGTTAAATTTTAATTAATAAACAACATAGTCCATTTTGAAATTTTGGTTAAAGTATATCTATTTGGGAAGGACCTTTGAATATTCGAGAACTTATAATGGGAACCAGCCTCTTGCATACGGATAGAAAAACGAATTGCTTAGGTACCCCAAAATAGAAAGTGGCGTAAGTCATAGATGTATCTTACCAGTGGATTTGTTCAACGTCTCAGTCAGTTATATGCCATACATGATGCACGCTTATGACTTTTTTGCTTTTTTTATTCTCACGTTTTAATGTTTGTGCTTTTCTCATTTTCTTAATGTTTTTGTTGCATTAATTGGTGTGAAACGATTGATAGAAAAGAGAAGACTTTCATAACGTTTTTTAGACTTCTTTCTCTTTTCTTTATTCCATTTAACTGTCATTATTAAAGGTTTGTTCTTGCAGATAAACGACCCTTAAAATTATTTTGAATATAGCCGTCTATGTCATACCAGATAATTTTAACACGTCCACCTTTCTTTGTAAAAACAAACATGACATATGAAAATAAACAGTTTATTGTAAATTAATATAAGTTTAAAGAATAAAACTGACCGTTAGATTTCAGTCATCACCAGACGATTGCAACTGATCAAGAAGAATACGTATATTTATTATTAACACACACACACACACACATATATATATATATATATATATATATATA
>OZ010588.1:112524706-112612206 GCA_963932145.1 Acanthosepion lycidas | reverse complement strand
CGCCATTTTTGCCACTTCATTAGAGGAAGTGATAATTCTCATTGTCCATGGTTTATCATAATTTGATTAGCAAGATAGGCCGCTATAGCCCACAGGAAGCACTTATTCCGTATGTACCAGAGCGACACGTCTGATTGCATCAGTAGTCACTATGTCTCTGCTTGTAATGAGTGCAAGCCTGTCCTCAATGAAGCGAAGTTTCTGTTCGCCGATAGAACGAAACAACGTATAGCCTCTCGCAAGTTCAATTTCAAAGATTATTATTATCGCGGCTTGATTATCTTCTCATATTCTGGTGAGGCCTAATTGCCCACAATTTCTTTCCCGCGTGGCTGGCTGAAAAGTGATGCACGTGCAGTATGCATGAGGGTGCAGTATGGAGAAATACACGTGCAAGTGTTCCAAAAACAAAACAAAAAAAAAAACAAAAAAAATAAACAATCAGACTTTGTGTATCTGCTTGTCTGTCCGTGAAGGGCTAATTCTTGTAGGGATCCGTGAATCAAAAACGATTAAGGATTACTGCTTCATACGATTAGATTCAAAATTAAAATACTCTTTCTATAGCAAAACCACTATAACATACTTAGCAATTTACTATACGAGTAATTGCATTCATAAAAACTATCATTTGGCATTTCGATGTGGTATAATGAGTTGCAAGCCTGTCTCGCTCGATCAATTACGATCGATTCTCAATTGTGTGTTTTAAACTTTCGGCCTTATGCCATACTTAAGCTACGCTTAGAAAATCACCATAAATACTGATATTGAAAGCCTATTTGATGACGTAGAGGACTCAACTCCCATCTTCCCAATTAAGAAATATAGTTGACTTGCGCGGCATAACAGCTGCAATAAATGTAATTCATTATTATCCCGCCAACCATCAAAGTCATGCATCAATGACCTTCCGACCTTTGATACAGGGCCGTGAAGGAAAAAAAAATGAAATTAACTAGACAAAAAAAAAAAAAAAATTTCAATGACTGAAAAACTTTATTTATCTGAACTTTTCTATCCAGAATCTGAAGTCTTCAGCTAAATGAATAGTTTCAACTATACTGACGAATACAAACACCCCCCAAGAGCTGATCTGCTTCCAAAGTTAAAATGGGTAAATAGTAGGACAGACTGGGTTCTATAGCCTTCGATGGCGACTGGTTTAGGAGAAGGACAACTCTGAATTCAAACCCGGAGTGGAGCCCCTAAGGTGGATGGACGGCACTTTGTGCTACATTCCGGCAACTCCTGCAGCCGCGCTGGTACCAAACCGTATTGGTTTATCCTCTTCTTTGGACTCTGCTAGCAAGGCCGAGAGGGGGAACTGGACGTCTGGGCAGCTCTGGTTCTCCATATATCCAGCCCAGGCTCGTAGCGCACCGCGCTACTCCATCGTCTCTCGAGACGAACGGATGCCGACGACGACGTCTATGGTTTGGACATTTCTTCCATATATAGTTTGGTGGTCCTGCTATATATTTATAGATTCTTGGTCAAATTCAAAGAATCTGCAATGTTATAGTCATGACCTGACATCTCAGCTTCAGTCCCTTTTTAAGGGCAGTTCTAGATTGCCAACAAGGTTTCATCATTTTACAATTGAAATGTAACCGTAAGTTTTATGCTAATAATTTCTTTTCTCGCACTTTTTGCTTGTAGAACTCTCTTCCGGGTTCTTGCTTCCCATTTAACTTTGGTCTTCACAACTTTAAATGTAATGTCAATCGTTATTCACTCTCTTCTTAATTCTTATTCTTTTATTGTTTCCTCTTCTTAATAGATTTTTACATTTTCTTACATTCTTTCACACTTAGTAACCCCTTATGCCTTAGTGGCTTTACTGCCTTGCTTTATTTTAATTTTTTTTTCCGAAGGTGACTTCAGGAATTAAAAAAATCACTTACATTGAAAGCAATGCAAATTCATCAATAGAATTGTACGTGTAACATTTCTACTAACATGGTCGCGTCACCCAATACGCGTTTCTGGGAAGTGGATGGGCTAGACATCCCAGCAGGATTAAAAACAAGACGGGTTAATGGGCAGATGAAATCCCACTCCCTGTAGAGTCAACGGTCATCTAGGCAAATGGGATAGACTGTGCTCCATCCAGTGCGGTGATAACACAGTGTCACTGGGAAGAAAGCTTTTGAGATTGAAGTTAACGGTCAGTGTGGTGGTTCCCAGTCCCTCACTATGGAATCAACGTCCTTGTGTATATCACCATAGTCCCCTACAAATTCCTTTGCTTTATTATGGGTGAATGTCTACATTCTAATTTTCATCAATTCGCCCCAAACAGGGTGATAAAATTATCCTTAGGGGCCTTAGTGAAAGTGAACAAGACGACGTTTGAAGAAATCGAAACCCAACCCTAAACAGGAAACAAGGAATAAACTTCTACTACTGGTGAGGAGTGTAAACCAGACGGTAGGTGAACATATGTACTACTAATACTACTACTACAGACACGCACATGGTAAACTCAGTCATCATCTTTGAGATGAAAGAGAGATTCAGCTAAAAATTAAGATCAAAGTCCACAGTGCTGTTGTCCGCATCTTCCATTTCCAATATTCGATCTGCTAATCATGTCATCAGAAAGTCCTCTATAGCCAGCTGCACATCAGTAAAAGAAACGTAGCAGATAAAAACAAGCAGGTCAGCAATCTTGAAGGTCCCGGGGTACCAAAAAAGACCTTGGAGCAGGATGGACTTGGACCGAAAAGAATGGAGTGTATTTTGCTTTAATGATTTTAAATCATTTTAAATTAGTGTAAGTACGAAATAATGAAATTAATTCCAGCAGCTTTGTCTCGTAACCGACAATCTTGTAAGAAATATGGTCTTCTCTGTAACTCTCATGCTAAACTGAAGTGTCATATTCGACATAACCAAATATCGATTAACATATAATGATTTTCTAAGCCCGGCTTAGATGTGGCACAAGGCCGAAAGTATGTGGCACCCAGGGAGGATCGAACTCACTACTCAGTCGTAATTGATCTAGCAAGATCACGTCGAGGTGCCCATCGATTAACATATAAGCTTCTAGACACTTATACTTCGAAACCAACAGAAGGCCTTAACGATCTTTTTTTCTTCTCGCCATTGCTTAGTTGTGAAGACATAGTAGGGCTGACAGAAAACGATTTCAATCTGTTCTCTTCTTAAGTGAATAACTCAAAGGGTTTTTCAGTGATTCTTATGAAAAATTGTGGAGGGAGAAGAAGAGGATTCACATTTTTCCCAAGAGTAAGTGAATGTAATGGATTCGACTGGAATTCTAACTTGGCTCTCTGATTCCTCAATCCAAGCCACTATCCATTACTCCTCCGTGCCTCCTTAAACCATAGACGAATGATAGAATTATAAAGATGTAAGATTGATTCTGCAGAGACAAAATTGTCTAGCGCGACACAGTGAGCCAAATTGAGTCAAAATAATCTTTTCCCTTCATATCAGCAAAACACCTTAGCCCGAGAAGAGAGGTTAGCATCAGCGATGCTAATGGAATGCAGAAGAGGGTTACACTCACACGATGGAATTGCGAACTGAACACTTTATTTCGTCCACCGGGGTAGGTATGGTCTACCCAAAATTCACAAAGACGGTATTCCGCTCAGGTCGATTGTTAGCTGCCAAAGCTCTGTATGCCACCTTTTGAGACGCTTCCTTGTAGATATAATTGACCCATTAATATGAATGTCCCCTTCATATGTCATAAACGCCGCCCACTACGTTGAAATAATCAAAGATTCTCCTATCCAATCCAAGCAGATGGTGAGCCTGGACGTGATGTGTTTGTTCACCAAGGTACCCAGGGAGGAGGCACTATCGGTAGTCAGGGACAGACTGGCCTTGGATTCATCCCTAGAAGAACGGACCAATATAGCAACAGATAACTTAATGTAGATGCTCAATTCTGTACACAAGTAACACACTTCGGAATGGGATCAGACATATATCGACGGGATGAAGGCTTGGCGATGGGCTCGCCATTATCACCAGCAATGGCAAACATATATATAGAATACTTCGAAGAAATGGCATTAGAATACACATCACTGAAGCCAATCCTATGACTGAGATACGTAAACGACACTTTCATACTCTGGCCACATGAAGAAAAGGTCCAGCTACTAATGAGCCATTTGAACTCATCGAAGGTCATCGATACTGTTCACAACAGAAAGAAAAAAAAACTTGCATTCATGGATGTACTAACATCTCGAACAGAGCCTGGGTTCAAGAGATACGTATGCCGCAAGCCAGCATTCACCGGGCAATACCTCAACTTCACCCATATACTGTAAAGAAAGGGATCGTCCTCTACTTGCGAGCAAAAGCCATTATTGGCGACCCAGAAATATATGATCAAGAAATGGTCAGTATAAGCAGTACCCTACAACGTAACCAATACCCTAAGTACATGGCAGCAGCTCCGACAAACTGGGATAGAATTATACAAAAGGATAACAACACTCAGAAATCAGCTTCGCTTTGAATTAGGGTTAGTAAAGGGATTATCGGAGAAAATACAAAAGATCTGTCGTCCAAATAACATTAGGATGACCTTCAAAAGTGGTTCGACACTTCGCTGACACTTCTTCCGGTTAAGACTCCCTATAGAGGAGAACACGAGTAAGAACTGAATGTACGTCATCCCGTGCAGCTGGAGTAAGAAATATAAAGTAGAAACAGTCTACCCTCGTAAGGGAAGACTGCAAGAACATTGTAAAGCCGTAGCACGAGGGGAAATAGAACAATCAGGCGTAGCTGACCACATATAGAGGGAAAAAGGAGATCACCGCCATTTGTGGGATGAGGTTGAAATAATAGACAAAGAACATCACTGGAAAATACGAAAATTTAAGGAATCAGCACATATGCTAGGCCACAAAAATATCCTAAGCTGGCCAAGCATAGAAATGAATACAATATGGGAACCAGTAATAAAGGGTGCTTGAGAAAAGCAATGAATAACAAAAAAATTGCAATATGAGGCCTATAAAAAAGTTATAAGTCCCCAAAATTCATAAAGTGATGTCCTCAAGGGCACATGTCCCAGTGGATAAAAGCATTGGTTGGATCCAGTGACATAACCCAAAGAGTTGTGAATTCTGGCTACTACAGTAATGAACAAAAACTTGAAGAGTTGAGTTAAAGGGAGATAACTTCCGGAAGTGGCATGACATGTGGAACTAGAAAAATCTACCCCTGTGGACAAAATAAAGTTCTGTTCGAAATTCCAATCACCTGAAGAAGGCCAGAGCGTAAAACGGCCGAAACGTCGAATATGGTAATAAAGATGAGGACAACGGTCCGAACAATCTAAATAATGTAAATAATTTCAATACCTCATCTTAGACACAGATTCTATTTTGTTTTTTGTACAGGATTGCTCAGTTATTTGAGAACACATTTTTTTTAATAGACTTTTTTCCCAATTTATTCTGACTAGCCATATCCCCGTCTTACGGACATTTCTCTTCATGCAGCAGCCGATTTTTTTATTTATGGTAATGGGATTTTTGGCGATTGACTTACTCAGTTTCTGCCGTTCAATACTAAGCGTCAGTAAAATGCCGTTTTTATCGTGAATGCTTTAGATTCTCAGCCTTTTGGCTGGGATCAAAGTGTAGTATCTGCCATCGGGCGGATAAACTACATTTCACTTCTCAGTTGTGTCTTCGGACAGAGTGCAGCTGAAATATATTGAGAGATGCACAGCCTCGGGAATGAGTTGCCTGCGGCCGTACACCCCTCATTGCACTAAAAAGGGAGGGACCGGTAGTAATATCGATATCAGCGCAAACAACTGCTGCGAGGAGGGGGACATTTCTGAACCTGGCTCGGACTCACTACATTTATCTAACCTGGTGTCTCACCCTGCATGCGTATGGCGGCAAGAAAAATACAATCACTTCTCTGTGTTTTGGCTGAGATCAATGTGTAATATCTGTTCTTATCAGCTTAATCTGATTTTCCCTCCCCACTTTTATCCTCCTGTCATTCTTTCATTCATTTTCTCACTAAAACCAAGTAGTCATTTCCACATGATCAAAACGGAATAGTCTGTTATTCATGACATAATGGCAGGACGTAACGGTCGTGGGAACTAACGAAGGGAGGGAGAAACGCAATTATAATAGGTTTATTATTTCTTCGCACAAATGACTAACTTCAAACTAACTCAGCATAAGAAAATCTTAAATTTTAAATCTTAAATTAAATGTCCCCCTCCCCGCAACAGTCATTTGCGATGATTTCGATATTACTACCGGTCCCTCCCTCTTTAGTGCAATGAGGGTTGTACAGCCAAAGACAACTGAGAAGTGAAATGCAGTTTATTCGCCCAATGGCAAAAACTACACTTTGAATTTAAATCTTAAATTGTTAAAGACAGAGATTTACAGATTGCACGATTTCTGAAAGAGGCATAGTTGTTCGTTGTTAAAATTCGCAAAAGCAGGAAGACGTTGACGGAGATTCTACAACAGAAGCTAAAAAAGGCTGTCAAGTTCCTAATAATATCAGAACACTTTGTAGAAAAGGTGCAGGAAATTATCGATAAGCCTCCCAGAAAGTCATTTAACAAAATTGCTAAGAAGCTGAAGATTTCAAGGGACTTACTCGGAAGAACTGCGCACAAGAACCTTCAGTATAAGTCATATGTGATGCGAAGAGGCCAATACATGTCTACAAAGACAAAAGATAACCGCATGATGAACGCTTGTTGAGTAAGTTCAAACGAAACATCAATAGCCTGTGTTGATCTCTGATGAGAAAAAAAATTTGATCAATACAGAAAGATCAAGCGAACAAATGACGATGATTATGCAGAGACCCTAAGAACGATCACGTCTCCCCAAATACAGGGTTTCCATAAAGTTCGTGTGCACTTTAAAAAATTTATAACTTTATTTGTATTTGCGATAGAAATAATCTGTAAACAATTTTATAAAGTTTAATGTACCTAGTTTTAAGTATAGCTAAAATAACTAATGTGATTTCAGGCATTACTGTAAATCAGTTGGCAAATGTTTTCCGTGTACTGCAAAATGGTATTACCCTTTGTATTGCTAATGATGGAGGACATGTGGAAAGTTAAATAAAATTTCAATAAAACCTTAAAAATATAGATTTACTTCTTTCTAATCCTTTTTACAAATTATTTCTATCGCAAATACAAATAAAGTTGTAAATTTCTTAAAGTGCACACGAACTTTATGAACACCCTGCATATGAGCTCTTCAAACTTGAATCTGTTGGAATGGTACGTTATGGGCGTAGTCCGCAAAAACTAACACAATACGTTAAATGAAATGACAAAATCTCCAACAGAAGGTAGCGAAAGAGAGTGAGAAGGGACTAAGCTTAAACTACAAGACGGTGTACATGGTTGTCAGTAAGAGGATGAGTCGGAAATGCGATTTGAAGGTCGGGAACACTACAACTGAGCAGACGCGGAAGATTAAATATCTGAGAAGCGACTTGACAGAGGACGGTAAATGCGACACTGAAATCCGGAGGCGTATTGGGATGGCCAAGGACACGTTCCAAAAGCTGGGTAGGTTAGTGCGAGACAGGGAGGATTTCTTTGGTAACAATGAAATAATACTGAACTGATACGTGACATCTGTCCTTCTTTATGGCAGCGAATCTTGGATGATTTTCTCAAAGATGAAAAAGAGGGACTAGGCGACAGAGATGTGGTTCTACAGAAGAATGCTAAGGATATCATGGACCGAACGTGTGAGCAACGATGAGATCTTAGAGAGAATGCAAACAAGGAGGAGGCTTATGCTCAATATCAAGAAGAGGCAGCTGAAGTTTCTAGGACACATGATGAGAAAGGAGGGCCCGGAGAATCTGATACTCACGGGTCGAACAGAGGGAAAGAGAGTCAAGGGAACATACCTGGCGGACTTAAGCAAGTGGATGACAGAACGTGGCCTGGGGGAAGAAGCAGAATTAAGAAACTTCTTGGGAACTGCAAGGGATAGAGGGAGGTGGAGAGCCATGATCGCCTACGTCCTGAAAGGACATGACACATAAAAAGGAAAAAAAGGACATAATGAGGAAAGAGAGGCAGGAGAATCTGATACTCACAGCTTGAATAGAGGGAAAGAGAGACAAGGGAAAACAATGCATGACATACCTAGCGTGCTTAAACAAGTGGATGACAGACGTAGTCTGGGGGAGGGTAGCAGAGGGAAGGAACTTGCTGAGAGCTGCAAGGGGTAGAAGGAGGTGGAGAGCCATGATCGCCTACGTCCTGAAAGGATATGACACATAAAAGAAAGAAAGATTCGAGTAGTTCAACGTTTCAGACCTCATATTGAAGAAGTTATCAATACTAACGACAGATTCATTAAGTAGATATGTCTCGACAAGTTTTTTTCTTAAATAAACGTCTTCTTTCATGATTCATCTCTTTAAAGTACTGGCCAACGTATGGCCGTTACGCGTTTCTATCGAGAACCACGGTAGGAAATGCTCAACGTCCGTACGCATTTCGGTGTATATGGTCATAGATATCTCAGTCAGAATGAATGATGAATTTCAGCTCAGAAGATCAGACAGATATCTGTTTGATTTTCCGTCCTTCTGAACAGGAAATGATCATTCTTTCTGGCTGAAATATCTCTATATTAAACAGAGAGGTAATGGTCGATTTTCAAGGATTCTTTCTATATTGTTGTAATAAATAGCGTACGAGTTCAATCATAGACAGTATAAAAACAAAATTAAAATAGACATATTAAATTCTGAATAGGGCCAGTACGTTGTGGCATTGTTCATAGTAGATATTTTTTAAGGTTTGTTTTCTTGTTTTATATTAATTATACCAGTTACAAGGTACGTATGACATTAGTGTTTGTTTCGTATAGAGGTTGATACAACATGTGGGTTTAAATGTATCCATATGCAGCTCTGGCCAGAGAGATATAGGCAAGTATATATATATATATATATATATATATATATATATATATATATATATATATATATATATACACTGCTTTTCAATAAAAGTGACTCACCTGATTTTTTTTTTTTTACTAAAAATATTGTTTGTCTATTGTTTTGGGGGTTAAAATAATTTTTAATCTTACTAATATAAAGACCCCTTCTGATCACCTAGGGAAAAAGTTTATTCACCCTAAGATATTCTATTGATAATTATAAATTTGGATATAAATGAGATTCAGGAAAAAAAAGTGACTCAGATATCGCATTCTAATGATTAAACTGGTAAATTTAAAGAGCTTTTGACAAAATCTTTGTCGACATATTTGTCACAACGTTTCGGCCGTTGTACGCTCCGGCCTTCTTCAGGTGGTTGGAATTTCGAACTGAACCCTTTATTTCGATCACTGGGGTAGACTGTTCTAGTTCCACGTGCCATGTTTGATGGATGTCAATTATCAGTTATCTCCTGCTAATTTTCCCTCTTAAAGTTCTCTACTGCCTAAACCGGGTATTTGGGTCTGTCACTGGATCTAACTAACGCCTTTATCCACTGTCCCATGTGTCCTCGAGGACACATGGCACAGTGGATTTCAGTTCGAAATTCCAACCACCTGAAGACTAGTTCGACTAATGTAAATACTGTACATAATACCTCATCTCAGAAATATAGACAGCTTTTGACAAAATATTGAAAACTATTTTACAATACACTCAGAACAATATTCTAGAGAATTCTAGAACAGATTAAATTAAATCTAGAGTATTCCAGAATATTCCAGAAAGCCTTATACAGTATAAAAACAGCTTGAAATAGCCACTCAGAACCACTTAAGTCATCTATTATTGCCCTCTCAAAAGCAGGCAAGTCTACGAGAGAAATTGCAGAAATTGCTATAACCTCACAATCAACTGTCTCTCGAGTGCTTAGGGCACATAATGATGCCACTCCTTCTCCAAGGAAGGAAACAAAGGGACGAAAGAAAAAGATTGATGATAGAACTTTCAGAGTAATTAAGAGAGAAGTTGTGAAGAATAGGACTATAACTAGCCAAGAAATTACAGCCAGCCTAAGCGAAGAGCAAGGTGTTAGTCTTGCCTCTTCAACAGTCCGTTGGTGGCTGTTAGATCAAGGCTACAAATCTTGTACACGAAGGTTTAAGCCACTAATAAGCAAAGCCAACAAAGCCTAGGGATTTGAATGGGATCACTATTACAAGAATTTCACCGTAGAAGACTGGAAGAATGTTCTCTTCTCCGATGAAACGAAAGTTGAGTTAAATTCAAAGGATAAGCGATCTAAAATCCGAAGAAGAAGCTTTAAAAGCTCTTTGAATTTAGCAGTAAGTACTGTCAAGCATCTGTTCAGTATAATGTTCTGGGGATGCTTTTCTTTTCATGGAACTTGTTTCTTAAAACCTATTGAAAAGACCCCCAGGAACAAGCAGTACAAGAGAATTTTAGAGTCTTGTCTGCATCGCTTCTTCTGAAAGGGTGCAAATCGACCCCACCAAGCTCATTTTTATACAGGATAATGCTCCCTGTCACAAATCAAAATCGATGAAGGAATACTTTGATGAGAAGCAGGTGAGTGTTATGACATGGCCGCCCCAATCTCCTGACCTCAAACCCATAGAAAACTAATGGAGCATTATAAAGTACAGGCTCTCGAGAAAGCAGCTGAGCAACAAAGAGGATTTGATTGTGAATTTCATATCCGAATGGAATTCAATGCTTGGAGATGAGATTTGCCAGAACCTAATCAAGTCAATGCCAAAAAGGGTTGAAAAAGTTATTCAAAATAAAGGAGGACCCATAGATTATTAAATATTTCAAACTATATTACCTATTATAAATAAATTATAACTATATTATTCTTTATTTAAAGCTGTTCGGTTATGTTTCTATCGATTACTAGTTGCAAGAAATAAGTGAATCACTTTGAGTTTTTCCATAAATCTCATTTATATCCAAAATTATAATTACCAATAGAATACCTTACGGTGAGTAAACTTTTTTACTATGTGGTCGGGAAGGGATCTTTATATTAGTATGATTAAAAATTAGTTTGACCCCAAAAACAATAGGCAAAACTTTTTTAAGTGAATAACTTTTATCGAACAGCACTGTATAGCGGTCGACGTAACATTTACGATTAGTGTTTTAGCGCCTTTTTATGGTGAAAAACAAATTGGTTTGCAAATTCTTGCAAAAATCAAATAATTGTCGGATTTAATGAAACTTTCAGGAAATATTCACAAATGAATGAAGTTATTTTTTAATTTTTTTTAGAAAATCTTTTTTATTATAAATATGTTACCCTCCACTTTTTTAATTTCACGAAAACTCGAGAAATTAAATTTTCTCCAGAAAATGTGTTTTATTACTTCAAAGCAGGACTCCTTGCAGAATGTAAATCATATTTTTTAAAACTGCTACTCATTTCCTAAAATACTGTTCCAAATTGTAAAATAAAAAATGGAAAACTACAACATTATTTAATTAGAAAAGCTTTTAATTTCTTTTATAAATAAAATTTGTTACGGACACTTAAGAAAAATATTTTTTTCGATGAATAATAAATTTTTACAGGAATTGTTTTCATTTTTTTAAATTATAATATTTTATAATATTTAAATTTTTTAAAATTTTACATTATTTCATCCGATTTGATTATATTGTAATAATTTAAAACTATATTTACTAATCAAAAATTGAAAAGCTTAATATAAATCATTTTGCACCAAGATTTTTAAAATAATTTTCAATTTTTTTTTTATTTATATAAAATATTGTGTAACGTGACCATTTTTTAAAGTATGGTAAACCATACACGACATTATTAGAAAATAAGAGTACGACTATAGCAAATTTAAAGTCAACATTCTTAAAATTAGATAACAGAATATTTTCTAACATTTTTAAGATTACAGAGTATGTAAAAATTATATAAAAACTCACCCGCCATATTTTTAAATTATGTTTTAACAGATAAAGTCTCTGTAAAACAACAATAAATCTGTCAACACCTTTATCAGCACTTGTAACATGATTAACTATCGATAACAAGTACATAATAACCACTACTAAAATCCCTTTTTCTGTTATTTTAAACTTAAAGTAAACAATATTTTTCAGTTCATGTTAATTAAACTTTAAGTCAGCTAATATTCCTCAAATAAAGTGTCAGAAAAATATATCTTATTTTTGGAAGATTTTTTAATAAAGGTAATTGCTATCAAAGATGGCTGAAAATGGTGCAGAAACCTGAGAATTATACTGCAATGAAAGACGACTAGAAAAAGAGAGTTAATCAGCTATTTTGAAAAAAAAAAATTCCTCCAAACTCGATTGCAATGAATATAAGGTCCGTTTAAAATATACCAGAGTATTTTGCTTACTGGAAATAGTAAATTAAACCTTTCAACTTTTATTCAAGCTAAAATGAAAGCTTTTTTTCACTTATAAAAATTCATTTTAAACAAAGGTATCGAAAATTAGTGGAGATACCCTACATGAAACAGAACATCGCCTCTGGGTGTTGACATCAATGTCAATATATATATATATATATATATATATATATATATATATATATATATATATATATATAATTTTCTTTTCTTTGGTTTCGCGTGTATTTTCATTTCTTTCCGGGTCCCAACCAGACACCTAAAGTAAAAAATGGCATCATGACATTTTCCACCGAGCAGTTTTGAAAAAAAACCGCGCATATTTTACATAGATAAATCGCTTCGTAAGGTATGGTCTGTACTTGTGAGGACATTTTTTTTTGTATTAAGGCATAGGCTATCAAGAATCCCTTCAAAGAGTCTGTTGGAATCTTTTCCAATCACTCCGAGAGTTCCAACTCCAACTGGAATTATTGATGTCCTCATGTGCCATATTTTTAGATTTCCACTTCAAGATCCTTGTATTTTGATAGCTTTTTGAAGATCTTCAAAGATACATTACAATCTGCAGAAACTGCTATGTCAATAAGAAGACGTACTTTATCTTTGCAGTCTCTGATCACGATGTCTGGGTGTTTAGCTTTGATTGTTCTGTCTGTGTGTATTGTAGAAGTCCCATGAAATTGTTACAAGACCGATCTCCCTAAATAAGTCAGCGTGGAATTCATACCAATTTCTTGCGTTTCTTTTCCGTAAAAGTTGCATATTTTCCAATGCAGATATTAGCCCCCTCTTTCATGCAGGGTCTGATATTCAGTAGGTGTCTGTGCCGTGCAAAATCGATACAAGATGGTCAATTGTTTCTGTATGTTTATCCCAGAATCTGCATTTCGGGTTAACTCAATTTTTCAGTATGTGTAGTTGTAATTTCTCGTTAGGAAGCATTGGTCCTGTGCAGCAAGAATAAAACATTCGGAATCATCTTTTAACCCTGCTCTTTGATAGCTTTTTGAAGATCTCCAACGATACATTAAAATCTGCAAGGACTGCAGATGTTAATAAGAAAAGACATTCTGTTTTTTGTGGTCTTTGATCACGATGTCTGGGCAATCGGCTTTAATTGTCCTGTCTGTATTGCAAAGTCCCATAAAATTGTTACAAGTCCTATCTCTGTAACCGGATCTGGGTGATGTTCATACTAGTTTCTGGCAATTTCATTCACGTAAAAGTTGCATATTTTCAAGTGAAGATATTGGCTCAATCTCTCATGCCGGGTTTTATATTCATTTAGTGCTAACCCTGTCCGACTTGATACAAGGTGGTCAATTGTTTCTGTATATTTATCACAGAATCGGCATTTAGGACAAACACAATTTTTTCAGTATGTATGCTTGGTAATATCTAGTTAGGAATCATTGGTCATGTGTAGCAGCAATAATAATAATTTCATTTAATAATAATAATAATAAGAAGAAGAAGAATTATTATTATTATTATTATTATTATTATTATTATTATTATTATTATTATTAAATGAAATGAAAACCTTTTATGCCAACACGTTTTGTTATCAAGGCAATTGTAGAAATTTAAAATTTCATGTTTCAACACGTATTTTTTCTCCACGCTATTGTTTCTGTGGACATATGCACATGTATATATGAAATTTCTACACTTGCCTTGAGAATTTCCATCAAGAACGAAAAGTATTGACATAAATTTTTCTTCTTGTCATTTTTTTATTAATATTTTTATTAATGTTGTCTTTACAAATGCATTTACTTAATTGAAATGGATATGTCCTCATAACTTAAATACAAAAATGACTTTCTCGAATTAAATAAAAGTAAATAAATGAACGGTATTAGATGAAAACAAATATATTTTCCCAGGATTTTCTAACAAACAAACATTTCTAAAATAATTTAATTCATTTATGAATAAGTCTTAAAAGTTTCATTAAAATCAGACAATTATTTGATTTTTGCAAGCATTTCAAAATCATTGTATTTTTCACTGCAAAAAATACGCTAATTTTATTTCCTATAACGTAAAAAAATACCATTTTTAACCAAAATTTCGATTCTTCTAGAAATTATTAAAAAATATATAATTCATATAATAAAATATATAATTCAATAATAAAAATCATTTTGTCTTTCCTTTTAATAATAACACAAAATTTTTAACGCTAAAACTTTTTTTATTAAGTTTATGCCATTTTTTTCATCATGGTATACTAATTATTTATCAAATCAATGTAGGTTTCTAATATATATATATATATATATATATATATATATATATATATATATAACATATCTATATTTGCGACTGAGAACATTTCAAACCGTGTGAGATGAAATTAGCGTGTACATTTAATTTGTTTGCTTGTACGTATGCCCGGGTTTTGTGTCACGTTAACAGCTATTATCGCCGCGCAAGGCAGTCATTGTATACCCTGCCTCTTTCTATCTTTCTAAACATCAATGTATCTATCTACCTACGTAGGTAAGGGACCGGGGAGGTAGCCTTTTGATCTTCCGACCGATTCTAGTGGTCTCTTTTCATGTAATATTTGGTTCGTCGAAAATTTCGCCGGCATGGGAAAACACGGTGTGCACCGTGGGACACTAGGGAACAGTTGGCCCGCGCCCGGGGGCTCACCGCTAATTGACACAGCAGGATGGAGCGTGACGTTTTACAAGGATTCAAAACACTAAGCTCCCTCGCAGTTACCCCACACCCATCTTCCCCCTAGCTAAAGGAATCAGCATCGCCCTCCTGTAGGCTAAAGGAATCGCTGCCGCAACCTAATTTTTATACATACATAAGTTTTTTGTTTTGTTTTTTTTTACTTTTTAGCATTCATCCCTCGCACAGCACCCATCACTTTTTTCCCATAGCTTACAACCTTAGACTTCCCAATCTTATTTTCACCTCAGTCGTAGCCATTTTACTGAATTAATCCAAATGCCACCACTAATGTTTAGCATTATTAAAATTAAGCTTGTCCCGCTATTCATTTTTTCGCACGACTGTTACCCCACTGCCAATACCTCATAGGTAATGGACTATTCCGTTTTGATCTGGTGGAAAGAAAATAGAAGCGGGCGGAGAGAGAGAGAGAGAGAGAGAATGCATGAAAGAGAGAATGAATGAATGAATTAGATTAAGCTGATGAGAACAGATACTACACTTTGACCTTAGCCAAAAGACCGAGAAGCGAAGGGAGAGAGAGAATTAAGCTGATGAGAACAGATACTACACTTTGATCTTAATATTTATTCGTATCCGTTTATTTACTTGACCCCCTACTGAGTCAGGTTGTGACACAAGGTCAGTTTTTAACGTGGGGACCCGAGTGTTTTCACTTGGGCCGCTGATCCAAGCTGCTCTTAGCTGGTCAGAGCTGGTCAGAGCTGGTCTTGGCTTGTCATAGCTGGTCCAGACCCGAGCAGGTCCAAGCTAGTCATAGCCGTGATCGAATCTTAGCCAAAAGGCAGAGAGAGAGAGAGAATTAAGCTGATGAGAACAGATACTACACTTTGACCTTAGCCAAAAGACCGAGAAGCGATTAGATCAGTATATATTGATGAGAATGAACGCGTGCACCCGGGGCAGGTCCCAAATATCCCTCACTCCCGCAACCGCCCCGAGTCAAAAGGCCGCGAACGAAATCCACCACTATAAAAGCCGGATTTTTCAGACACAGTATCGAAAAGAGGAAACCGAGAGGGGCAATCGCCCAAAATCCAGTTAACATTATTGAATTATCTTAAAATTATTAAGAGAATTGTTCGTAAGACGGAGATTTGAGTATTTGAAACATTTTTTTTTGTTGCTTTTTTGCTTTTTTTTTTTACATTATTTGGCAAAACCTCTAACTTTTTTTCTTCTACAATCTCGTTCTCACTCATTGTAAATTCTGTCTACGAGACTTTAACATCGCTCTTGGTCTCTCACTTCTTTTCTAATCCAATTTCCTCATTTTTTTCTTTTCTTTTAATTATATGCCATTTTTAAAAATAATTCTCAATCAATTTTGGACCTTCGTGCCTGCAAATAAACACCTCAAATAAACACCTACCATCTACCACTGTTAAAAAATGCATTTCTGCGATATTTTAAGCTTAAAATAAGTTTTATTTTTCAAATTAGATTAATTAGACTTTAAATCCGCTAATATTCCTTCAATTCCTTCCTTATTTTTGAAAGATTCTTTTAATAAAGAGAATTACATTCGGATGACAGATAACTAAAATGGTGCTAAAACCAGCAATTTAAAAAAAAAACAAAAAAACTCATTTCTCTCAATTTAAATTAGTATTGAAATACAGCAAAATATTTTGCTTATTGGAAATATTAAATTTAATTTATTAGCTTGAAATTAAAACTAAAATAAAAACTTCAAGAAATAGTTTTCACGTTTAAAAATTGATTTTAAACGGTAGTTAATGTATTTTTGTCCAGGTACCTATATAGATGCCATCATGAATTTGTTGAAAAATGATTATACACTGATAAAAAAATGGTCCAAACCTTTATGTTATTATTAAGAGAAAAGACCAAAGTATTTCAGATTATTTAATTTTATTTTTCAATCCTTTCTAACATGTTTGAAATTTTGGATAAAAATTTTGTTTCTCTTGCGTCAACGGGTAAACTATAAATTAGCAAAGCAAATTTTTGGCAGTTTTTTTTTTTTTTTTTTTTTTTTTTGCGGTACAAAACATTGATTTTCAAGATTTTGAAAAGAGCAAATAATTGTCGGGTTGAATGAAACTTTCAGAACTTATTCACAAATGAATTAAATTATTTTAGAAATGTTTTTCTTTTTAGAAAATCTTGAATTAATCTTCAATTAATCCTTATTTAATTTTATGAAATTTCGAGAAATTCGACGGTGTAACTCCTACTATTTATAAAAGTTAAAGGCAGAATTCCTTGGAGAATTTAAATCATATTTTTTTTTTTTTTTGTAAAACAGGACCCCTATTTACAGAAAATCTGCTCAGAATCATAAAACAAGAAATACAATAAAATGGGACATTATTTAATTAGAAAAGATTTTAATTGCTTTTATAAATAAAATATATTAAGGACACTATTGCCGTAAGAAAAAAGTTGATGTATAATTAATTTTACAATAACTATTGTAATTTTTTTTAGTTTAACATAATTTATAAAGTTTTAAATCTTTTAATATTCTGTTTCAGTGGGGTAACTTTTAAGTTATATTGTTATTAAGTAAAATGTATATTTACTAATCATAAATCGAAAAGCTTATTTAAATTTAAGGATCGTAGTATTATAAAATTAATTTTGAAATTTTTTTTGGATGTGTATAAACGTATCAATTTTTGTAGATACGGATGTTCATACACGACATTATCAGAAAATAAGACCGATAACTATAGTTAATTTAATGTCAAAGTATCTACATTTCAATAAAGCATTAGATTAGGGAGAATATTTTCCTAAATTTTTAAGATTACTGAGTGCTTAAAAATTATATATAAAAGGCGTTCATGTTATATTCGTCAATTATCATTTACAGATATATCCACTGTAGAACAATATCAGATAAACATCCATCTGTCATGAAGCTGTCAGCATGTCAACAATTTGAAATAAACAGTAACCGCTAAATTAATATAAAATGCATTTCTACGATATTTTAAATTTAAAATAAATAATATTTGTTTCAAATCAGATTAATTAAAATTTAATTAGCTAATATTCTTCAAATAAGGTTTCAGAAAAATCTATTATCTTCTGTCTTCTTAATTCCTGTTCTTTTATTGTTCTCCCTCCTTAACAATGTTTTCTTTTTCTCACATTCTCTCACACTCAGTAACACCTCGCGCCTTAGTAGCTTTATTGCCTTACTTGGGGTGATATGATTAGAAATGTTTTAAACTTATTCTGCTACTGTTGTTTGCATTATATCAAAACCAATAGAGGCGAACAATAGATCACACTATCATATATAGTGTAGGTGCTCCATACTTATGGCCTTGTGCCACATCTACTCTACGCTTAGAAAATCGGTATATATAGTCCGTCTGAAGTTATTATGCAAATTACGAAAATACCAGTAGCACTAATTTGCTTTGTAAAATGTTTTGTCAAATTTAAAACCAATAATTTTGAAGTTGGCGATGATATTTTAAGTCGTTTCAACGTATTTTATTGAAGTTATTGCAATTGAATAATAATGAATAGCTAATTAAAAATTACCAACAGGTCACTATGGATTACTCTGTCTTAAATTACGAACAATGTTTTGCAACAATTCTTAACGCCAACTGAGACATTTGTGGATCTATTTCGAATAATGTAGCAGTCTACAAATAATTACACAACCCCTTCCAGTTTCTTTCTACTCACAAATCAAATCCGTATTTCTTTATGTTTTGGTTCTGGAACTCTTTCTTGTGTGGACTGAAGGGCAGATCGAGACTGTGTGGAATCGGTCTCCCCGAGATGGTTCGAGGCGGGGTTTCCGCATACGCCAATGACGTATCTATATTCGTATCGTGCCGCAGCGACATTAAATTGGTGTAGAAGGGGCTTGGAGGGTACGAAAATGTTACGAGATTAACCGTGACAAGACTGCCAGCTTGCAGTTGACTTTTTGGAAGGGCGTCGCTTTTCTGGGCGCCTTCAGTTGGACTGACGGACCCATCCGCATATTTGGAAGGTGGTTGGCCTCCAGCTAGAGAAGAATTGTTCGGAGATACAGGCAATGGTAGGGGTGTCAACCCGGGCTTGATTTTAAAGGCGGTTGTACTTTAAGGGTAGAACTGCAATGTAAGCTGTGTACATACTTCCCCTTATCCTTTATTGGTTTTCAGTAATTCCTTTTGCTGATGGTCGTCTGAAGGCGCTCGAGCGTCTGCTCTTCTCCCTGTTATGGAGCCGTGATATAATCCAATGATCCGCAGAGATACCTATGCCTAATGTCTGCGTAATTGGGGCTTGGGATACCAGACTTGGCGAATCACCGACACGCCTCGAGGGTGCTTTTTCTATGTTGCGCGTTGACAAAGGATCCTTTGTGGGCAAGGGGTGTTAGGGTTGCCTTCTCTAGCTTACTATCACTCATTTCTAGCCCGGTATGAGCACTGTCGTAAGCTCAGGTGCCAGAAGGCTTTCCTCAAGAGTGTTCTCAAGCCTTACGTGTTACCCTTCGGTCCTTTCACGGCATAGGAAGAGATATCGGGCGTTAATGCATGTGGTTGTGTCCTGTCGGCGGATGAGTTGCCCACCTTCTGGTCTTGGGGCCAACAACGGATTATCTCATTAATCCTGAGTTTTCGCCTACCTGCCGATTGGCAGGGAATGCGCTGTCTCTCAATGATGTGGGTTTCAAGGCGGACTTGGCAGGCATCCTTGATTGCCATCGGTGGGATGGGTGTGGGTTTGGCTGAGTACTTCTTCCACTGTCACGCCCGTTTTGGGACCGTGTCGGGGAGTTCACGACTCATATCGATCTTTAGAATCTGGGGTACATTGATTTTGCGTATGTGTATGACAATGTATCCCCGCTTGGTCTGGAATGAAACGATTGATGTTTTTCACGCTGCTAGCCGTGGCAAGAATGGTGGTGTGGGTAACGCGAGAGGGGCGAGTCATACTAAACGAACACTATTCTCATCAGGATCTGACTGGATTCTTTGGGCAACAGCTCAGGATGAAGATCACAACTGATAGAAAACGATTAATTTGGGCAGATTTCATCAAAAGAGGGTGCGAGTAGCGTACCTGGTTCGCGTGAATCGGGTTAATCTTGATTTCATGTGTTAGATTTCCCAAGTCACAACTTGGTGGATTCCTAACAGATGCCACCTCGGGTTAAGCTAGTCTATTTATGTTCGTCTGATCATGTGAGTGACTGTCGTTCCCGGTCTCATCCGGCTTTCTCTTTCTGGTCCGAGTCAAGATTTCAGATCACCCCGGATTTTTATCTTCGCTTTTTATCCTGATTGGACCAGCTTTTACAAATCCCAACCCCCAAATTGTTTTTCAGCTCCCCATCGCAAGTAGCGAGTTGACTTCTTGATGCTGATTAACGGGAGAATACAGCAGCCATTCTTATATTTTTGAGTTGGACGATTCCTGACTGACACAGATTTAATTTCGCTTAAATGTTTTCTTTATCTTTTGAGGTCGTCGCCAGTTTGCGGATGGCGAGTCGAACTGATGATAGATGATTCTGCTTCTATACGACTCCGCTACGTGGCCCTCTCATCAAGGCCTTCACTTCCGCGTTTCCCTCAGAACTATCGATGGGATGCTCTGGTTCGATCTTGTGTCCAATAAGGAAACCAGCCGAAGGACAGGCAAGCCGAACGTCCCTCGCACCATCGGTCAGCACTGTGTTGGCTGGTTTGGTCACGCCCTTCAAAGATCTGATGGCACACCCTACCAAAATCAGATGATTCATAATCTAATAAATGTTTCTTCCCCGACGTCCTTTTGGCTTCAACGTCATTTTATTCTTCAATTTATCACTCTGTCAACATAGAAGAGGTATAACAGTTTACATTAGGGTCTTAAAGAAACGTGCAAATTGCATATCAAACGACGTCAGTCGAGGTCATATAACCATTGGAAAATCCATGATCCTTTCATTAGCTACATAGTATGTGCTTTGCCACAGCTACATACTGTTTTTTTTTTTTTTTTAATCAGAGAAGTCTTTCCCTTAGACTGGTTGCCACCCAAGGCTGAAGAACCCAGTCTGCCCTACTATTTACTCATATTTGGAAATTTTGGATTTGGAGTTGTTCTTCTCCTAGACTGGTTGCCACTCAAGGCTATAGGACTCAGTTTGTCCTGCTGTACTTGTTTCAAGGGAAATGGGGCGTGTAATGACTAGACAGTACTAAATAAAAACTAGACCAGAAATTCCAGAGACGGCGTCAGCTCCTCGGGATTAGAAATCAGAGCGTCGACTTAGAATTCCAGTCATAAATTACCCTTGGGAAAAGTATGAATTCAACTTTTCTCCCCCCCACATCTATGGGTCAAATAAGGAAGCAGACCGTGCTCCTCATATTTGGTTGGCAACCATTCTAAGAGAATGAGAAATCAGAATTCAAAAATGACATGTATGCCTGGTGAAGCACATACTATAAACCTAATGAAATGATCATGAAAATCTTTATCACAACGTTTCGGCTGTTGTGGTCTACGGACTTCATCAGGTTCATGTCGACCCGGGTAACCTATAGTGAATTTAGAACTGAACCCTTTATTTAACCAAAGGGGCTGTTCTTGTTCTACTGCCCCATGTTGATAAGATATATCTCCTAATTCTTATTTATTACTGCTCAGTTATTACTCGACCCGTTTGCATTGAGTGCAAATACACACTGCCCGGCCCACGGATTGAACTCACAATTGCATTGTAATCAAATATGTAGACAACAGTCCGCATGTAAATAAGGGCATTTCTATGTTTTTAGATAAAATCTTTTTGCGTAATGGAGGTTTCCATCGCGCCTCTATCCTTGGATGTACAGTGTTCCAAATTTCAACAACAACCTTCCTGATGTCATCAGTTTTCAATTTGGTGTCTATACTGATGACACAACTATTTACTACCGTCTTAGTAATAAAGCTGATCGGTTCGATAAGGTCAACTTGGCAGATGATCTCAAAATGACCTACAATCTGATGTTAACTGGGGAAAAGTGTAGCTTGTTAATTTTAACGCCTCAAAAACGAAACTGCTCTCTTTTAATCGTCTGGGAGAACCCATTTTCCCTTCCATCAGTATGGCTGATGGTAACCTCCAGAAGAGTGATTCACTGCGCGTCTCGGGCGAATGTTTTCCATTGACATGAAATGAAAAGATTATATTGAATCCATTACTTGGTCTTCTGCTAGGAAAGTTCGTTCACTGCGTCGTGTAAGACAATTTTTTTCTCTTCAGAATCTGTCTTCCATGTTTAAAAGCTTACAATTTGTCCATACTTTGAATATTGCAGCCATATTTGGCCTTGTGCCTCTGCTATTAATTTAGAGATTCTTGATGAAATAAAAAGAAGAATCTGCAATATTATGAGTCCTGACCTGGCATTTCAGCTTCAGTTAATTTCCACTGTCATATTGTAGCTTTCCTGTGGTTTTTCTATAAATTTTTTCATAAGAACTTTCAACTACGGTATATAATTGCTATGAATTTAAGCGCAGTACTGTATTGGAAACAATTTTTCTTCATCTTACAGTTGAAATGACTAGATGTAACGGTAAGTTCTATGCTAAGAGTTTCTTCTCTCACTTATCGTTCACGGAACTACCTTCCGTTTTCTTAGTTTCCAGTCAACTTTGAACTTCCAAAATTTAAATAAGATATCAATCGATGTCTTCCATCTTCTTAATTCCTGTAATTTTATTGTCCTCTCTCATTAATAGTGTTTTTTCTCGTATCAATCAGTAATCCCTTCCGGCTCGGAATGACTGAAGAAAGTCTTGCTGTTGTCCTGGAGAAGAAGAAGAAGAACATTTTTCCTACTAACGTGTGCAGGATGTTTTACAGGCAAATCTTTGTGGACACATTGCAGATGCTGGACTTGTAAATGTGCATTAAGTACTTCCTTAAGTTGTAAGAATTCTAAGAAAATAATATCTCGCCGATCTCAACAGGCACACTATATTATCATCTATGCGGTTTGGAGTCGATTTTGAAGATTTATCCTTATCAATATACCTGTAAGAATCTGTTGGAGATAATAATGCTAATTAACCCATAGCCGGGGGAAAAAGAGGTAGATTTGTACATTTCCGAGGAGTATTTGAGCGTAAGAGGCATTTCTGTTGAGCGTAACGTATAAGGAGCCTGATTGGAATTGCAACTCAGTTCATCGATTCACAATTTCTACACGAAGGCTGCACGTCTCTTTCCTCTGTCTCGCTTACCTTCAATCTGTTTTGTGAGTATCAAATCTTCCAAACCCTCTTTCCTCATTATGTACCCCAGAAATATCAACTGTTTATGTTTATATCTCCCTTTTGTTGCCATTGTCTGTAGAAATTTGCAGTTGCTCCCATGTTCGGTCCACGGTATTCTCAGTATCCTTCTGTAGAACCGCATTTCTGTAATTTGATTTTAGATGAATTTTAATTTCCGTGTGTTGACAAATAAAGCAAAATATTTAAACCTAATAGCACTAACCTTTCAGTAACATATTCCTGAATATTGATGATCAATTCTCTTTTTGATTCCATCGTTATTCGATTGCAACCGGGATAATCGAGCCTGATGCAAACGACCCTGTATATTATGTATATTATGTTCTACGCCAGGGTTACTTACAGTTTTAAATTCATAGTCACTTTCTCCTAATCCGGTTGCCACCCAAGGCTATAGAACCCAGTCTGACCTGCTATTTACCCATAACTAGTGGAAGAAGAAGATTCATACCTTTCCTAAGGATATTAGCACGTAATGGATAGATTGGAATTCGAACTCGACTCTCCGATTCCTGACTCTAAGCCGCTATCCATTACTCCACACGCACAGCATTTCTATGGCAAATGCATTAACAATGCACTTATAGAGTTATTTACACTTTTTTTCTGTAACATATTCGTGAGCACTGAACATTTTTTTCCTGGTCTTGAAGACATTTTTATAGTAAAATCATCAGTAATGCATTTACATTATATATTCACCCTTGCATGGAGTATCGCCGCTATATATGGTCTGGAGCCCCTTAGAATTGTCTCAAGGTCCTTGATAAAATCCAAAGATGTAATTGGCCCTGATCTGGCATCTCGCCTGCAACTGCTCTCTCACAGACGTGCCGTTGCCTCCCTCTGTCTTTTCTACATATACTTTCACGGTAACTTCTCCGATGAGCCGCTTTCGCTGGTTCCCAGACTTAATGAATTTAAGCGTTCAACTAGGCTGGCATCTCGCTCTCACCCTTTCACTATCGAAACTGTTAAATGTAGCCGTCTCTTCTACTCCAATAGCTTCATGCCTCGCACTTCTCGCCTGTGGAATTCCCTCCCCATTTCTTGTTTTCCTGATAGTTATAATCTCCAACTATTCAAATGTAACGTCAATCGACGTCTCCAGATGCCCTGATCTATCCCCTAACCTTCTCTTCATCCTTTCCTCTATCACTTCCCTTTGTTCTCGCTCCAACTCTGTAACCCCTTGCGTGCTAGTGGCTTCCCGCCTTGCTTGGGGTTGAATGCTTAAAATATATATATATATATATATATAATAGCTGAAGCCGATTAAACAAACTGTCGTTAATTCCTGACCACGGACAATTCATTTCTTCTTTATTTTCAGTGCATTGCTAGATTAAATTATTTATAATGAATTTCAATTGAAAATGACTAAAAATGCACTTTTATAGTAAAATTATGTATGATTCCTCTTATGTACACAATATTCCTAGTCTGTTAGTAATCCTGTTATTAATAGATGACCAATGAGAATTCCATTCTTCTTCATTTGAAATGCCCTATTTTGTGAATATTTAAAGATGTGGGGCGCCATTGCGTGCGCGAATGTGCGATACCCATGGTACTTTATGAATTTAAACTCTAAGCGAGAGCTTCTTCATTTTCTACTCAAGCGTTTTTAAATGACTTCAACAGAAGTCAAAGCTGCCGACAAGTTGGCCGTTGATACATGTACCGGATGCCCCATATTTTAAGGAGAAAAACAAAACAACAACGAAAAAGAAATAGTTTGAACACACTGGCAGTATATATAGAGAGGAACCTCGGTTTACGAATTTAATTCTTTCCTGAAGGCCGTTCCTAAGCTGAAATGTAGATTGGAAGAAAAAGGACAACACAACATGGCGGTCGACTCAGAAATTATTCCATTCGGGTTAACTCTATTCGGCAATGTTGTTCAAGAACCGAAATTTTGTTCGATTAACTCAGGCTTTTTTACCTCGATTTTTCTATTCGGAAACCGACTTCTTCGACATGTGAGACGTTCGAGAACCGAGGTTGTACCACACACACACACACACACACACTTTATATAAGAAAAGTGCTAAAGCGAAGCACCAAAATACTCTGCTTCTTTTGGTTGCTGCGGAAAGTTCTAAACGTGTGGCGCTTCTCTCGAAGCCACTCAAAGACACTCATGACTGCTATTTAAAAAAAGTACCGAATGATGGAAGTAGCCGGACTACAGATTAAATGGATCGGGATGTTCATACATAAACTGTGGAGAAACGAGTTTGGTGGTCGCTATGGAGTAGGACATTTGAGAAAAAAGGACACACGTGGTTACACGAACACAACTTGCCAAGAAACACCCCCTTAAAAATACCATGGGGCGAAAGTAAAGTGGCTTATGTTAAACAGTTTTCAAAAATACATTAATGTTACTTTTTATATTAGTGTTTATACCCGTTATATATATATATATATATATATATATATATATATATATATATATATATATATATATATGAACATAGAAGACAGCACTTAGAGGCGAAAGTCTGTTACACGCAATCGTCAGGCCTGACGATTGCATCTAGCATGAAACAGACTGTCGCCTCTAAGAGTTGACTTCTATGTTCACTTTTATATTTACACACGCTCTATCTCTGATATTGAGCACTTTATTCCATAAATACAGCACACCTTAAGACTATATTTCTTCATATATATATATATATATGTGTGTGTGTGCGCGTGCGTGCGTGCGTGCGTGTATGCACGCGCTCGTGTTAGTGAATATACATAATACCTAACTTCAATAATATTCATGCAGTTAATGCAATCCTCAGGTGTGAATCCACACCTGAAGATTGCATTAACTTCATGAAACTCCGAGTAGTGTTATCAACGTTTGATATTATGTATATTCACTAATATATACTTATATCTTTCATAACATTGAACACTGTATTTATAACACCTTAGGAATAAATATACTTACTTACGTGCAAGTATTTGTTCGTGTATGTACATTTTTTCCTATTCATTCCCATATATATATATATATATATATATATATATATATATATATATATATATATATATATATATATATACAGTAATGGTCACAAATCCGTTGGTATAAAATCCAAGTGGAGGATGGTAATATGTAATAAAATATTAAAACTAATCTACGAAAAGAACAGTGGATTTATTATTACAGAGCAAATAACTCATAAACAATAAACCCCCAAATCACCTCATATGGGGAATAGCCTATTTCGGCAGACGAATACACCGGCCGTCTCTCTCATCTATCCCGGTGTGGATAAGACAGACGATCGATATTTATTCTGTCTATGAGGTGATTTTGGATTTTATTGTTCATTAATTACACACACACACACACACACATGCGTGTGTGTGCGTGTGTGTGTGTGTGTGTCGAAACTCAAAATAATAATGTCATGATATAATATCATAATATGATTTGCAATTATTGTTTCATTCACTTCATTTATTATATATATTATGATTATTATAGATTGGTTAGCTTGTTTTGTTTTACAGCATATCAACCTCAGTCGGTCATTTAATGCCGACAAAATGTTTTTCTCCTGGTAATATTTTTGCTTTATCAAAAATCTATTTCAGTTAATATTTGTTCTCAAAAACTTATAGCTGGTAATATGATTTTTCTTCAAAAACGTATAGCTGCCAACATTATTTTTTCAAAAATATAATGCGAGGCCTTGCTGTTGGACGTAGTTTATCGTCATACCCAGGACGCGGATATAGTCTGAGTGTTAACTATTTTCCCATAGCTGGAACCCTAACAGGTGCTACCTCACCGGCTCAGGGTGGACCTGGAAACACCAGCAATTAAGAAGTGGTTCCATACTCCTCAAAACTTCTTGATCAGAGGCCTTGCTGCCGGACGTAGTTTATCGTCATACCCAGGACGCGGATGCTGTTTATCTTCATACCCAGGACGCGGATGTAGTTTATCGTCATACCCAGGAGCGGATGCAGTTTATCGTCTTACCCAGGACGCGGATGTAGTTTATCGTCTTACCCAGGACGCGGATGTAGTTTATCGCCTTACCCAGGACGCGGATGTAGTTTATCGTCTCAGCCAGTACGCGGATGCATTTTATCGCCTTACCCAGGACGCGGAAGCAGTTTATCGTCATATCAAGGAAGCGGATGCAGTTTATCATTTTACCCAGGTCGTGTATGCAGTTTATCGTCTCACCCAGGACGCGGATGCACTTTATCGTCTATAATAATCATAATATATGTAATAATATATATCCATGACGCGGACGCAGTTTATCATCATACCCAGGACGCATGATTATTATATTTCTACGTAATTATTGGGCGGGAAAATTTTTAATAAAAACATATATAAAGTTGTGCGCGAATTTTGTTTCTAATTTAATATGTATGTATTGATTATTGCTTTCAACTTTTCAACTGTATTAGTATTTATTTGCTTTTGTATCACTCACCTGAAGATTGTATTAATATTACTTTCTGTTTTTCGTACGTATATAGGTTATATTTTTCAAATTTGCATTTTACACTGTCATCCATTTTTTTATCAGTTGATAATTTAGGTGTCAGCACTGTCAAAAAGATTATAAATTATCTTATTGTATAATGAATTCATAATATCCGGGCATTTTTGGTTTAAATCCAGTTTTTTGGGGGGTTTTTTTCTGCTAGATTTTTCTAAAATCTGTTTTTGTTTACCTAACGTTTTATACATATATAAAAGAAACCGTTGGGGAATCTTTTAAATCTTCGTGTTATTTACTAATATATGTCTAGTGAATATTGAGAATTCCTTTGTCAAAACCCTGGTATTCTTTGATCGTTTGAAATTGTCTATTGTGACGCCACGTAACTGGGAACGAGGCCGCACAAAAAAGAATGCTATTTATTTTTTTTAATATATAATATGTGCGGACATTAATTATAACATATCCTCTTCTGGATAGCGTCTCCTGTAGTGAATGGTATTTTATTTATTGTGGATTCTTTATTTTCTATAATAATATCTTCTATGGTTTCAGTCTTTTCTTGCATTGGATGCTGTAGAACATATGTCAGCAACCTTTTGTTGATTACGTGACGCCTTACGGGCTTAAAATCATTCAGTCTGCCAACACCTTACGAATTTTTATACAAGTCAACATCACTATACCTGTCCTACAGTATCTGGTGTACCCAATCGGGACTTTCCCCCTGGAACTGATGCGCTACTAAATGAGATGCACATAACCCCAACGATGTTATTGGGCATCATCGCTAAATTAGACTCCCATAAGATTAGTGCTGGGGACGGGATACTGAAAAAATGTGCTCCTCAATTGGCTACTTTCCTCTCTAAACTTTACAGCTACTGCCTCAGTGAATCTTGCTTGTTAGAAGTTCTCATCTGTTGTTCCTGTCTTTAAAAACTGGTGACCCTTCTGACCTGTCTAACTACCGTCCTATCAGTCTCCTACCACTCTTCGGTAAAGTCTTCGAGGCTTTAATGAACGTCGAAATGGTTAAGCACCTTACTTCACATAATCTTCTCTTCGACAAGTAATATAGTTTCCACTTTGCCCGATCTAACGCTGACGTGCTCACGGCCATAATTACATTTGTATACCAAGCACTCAACAATAATGGAGAAGCTCGAGTTGAGGCTCTAGATATTTCTGAAGCGTTTGATCGGGTTTGGCATGCTGGCCTTCTTCTTAAGCTTCAAGGATACCGTATTACATGAGGATTATTTGACTTAATGCAATCATTCCTGTCAAACAGTGAAATGAAGATCATCCTAAATGGGTTCTCTTCAAGCTCCTTTATCACGAATGCTGGTGTTCCCCAAAGGCACTATCTTGGGCCCTACACCCTGATCTTCATAAATGATCTTCCCGATGTCATCAGTCCCTAGTTGGCATCTACGCGAACGACACCATTATTTACTCCTGCCTCAATAGTAAATCTAGTATCGTTGACAAAACTAACCTGGCTGTTGATCTCGAGAAGGACCTTCAATCTGTGGTTGACTGGGGTAGGAAATAGCTTGTAAACTTTAATACCTCCAAAACGAAATTGGTCTCCTTTACCCACCACAGAGATCCCTTCCAGCCTCCCATCGGAATGACTGATTCCCAACTTCTTGAGAGCGCCTCATTACGCCTGCTTGGTCTCACACTGTCCACTGACATGAGGTGGAATAAATACATTGAATCAATAGCTTTATCTACCACAAGGAAAATTGTCTCTCTGTGTCATGCTAGAAAGTTTTTCTCGTCTGAGTCCATCTTTCAAATCTATAAATCAACCATCCGTCCTTGCATGGAATATTGCTGTCATATATGGTCTGGTGCTCCACCTATACGTCTCGAGGTCCTTGACAAAATCCAGAGACGAATATGCAAGATGATAGGTCCTGATCTGGCATCTAGTCTACCATCGCTATCCGACAGACGTTCTGTGGCCTCCCTCTGTCTCTTATACAAATATTTTCACGGCAACTATTCCGACGAGCTACTTTCGCTGGTTCTAGAACTTCAGGAATTTAAACGTGTTAACAGGCATCTCGGTCTCACCCTTTCACTGTCGAAAACGGTTAAATGTAACCGTCTCTTCTACTCAAACAGCTTCTTCTCCCGCACTTCCCGTCTGTGGAACTCCCTTACCCTTACTTGCTTCTCTGATAACTATAATCTTCAAATATGCAAGTGTAATGTCAATCGACATCTGACAACTTGAGCTTGTTTCTCGTCCTTCTCTGTGTCCTTTCCTCAAACGCGCCTCTTTACTCTTGTTCTCAATCCTCTGTAACCCCTTGCGTGCTAGTGGCACTCCCAACTTGTTCGGGGTTAATTGCTTTTAAAAAATAGTAATATATACACAAATATGGAAACCACATTAATAGGAATAAAGTGTTTTTAAAAGTTTTTAAAAGTTTTTTAAAGTTTTTATTATTAATGGGAGTCCAACGCCTGAGCAGTTTTTAAACAGATAAATATGTTCTTTACTTTGTAGTAGCTATTGGTACGGACTTCGTGGCGTCATTTGTCTCTGCGTGTCATTGGAAATTGCTTGGCATGCCACGTGTGGTACGCGTATCGTAGATTGCCGACCACTGTTCTAAAACGTGTAATGTACATAATATTTTGATACGTACATTACATATGTTTGAAAGGTTGTCATAGCCAGGGGTGATAGTGAAGACAAGCTCACAGTGTTTATAAAATGCTTCCGTGGCATACGTCCCAAATAGTCTCAGACAACAAATGCAGCTATAAGCCTGAGAATGAGCGAAGTTGTACTTCTGGCGCCTCATAACTAGCTACTTTGTTTAGATATAGTTCAGTAGCCCAAGAAACAGTCCATCTAGTGGAACGAAAACATTGATTTTAAACATCTGCTGTTTTGTGGTCATATCAAATCACTGAAAAGTTAATGAAAGTGTAAAAATAGATTTTAATACCATCAATACATTTTTGTAAAAAATTATTACCAGCAATGAATTTTTTAAGAAAAAATTACTAAGCACTACATTTTTGAAGAAAAAATATCAAGAGAAAAAATATCAGTAGAAAATCTTTTGAGAAAGAAAATATTACCAGTACTACATTTAAAAAAAAAATATTAATATTATTAATTTTGTCGGCATTAAATAACCCATTGAGGTTGATATACCGTAAAGCAAAACAAACTATACTAAACCAAGTAACCCCGTTTTGTCTTAGTGGCTTTACTGCCTTGTATGTGGTGAAAGGATTAAAACAAATGAATGTATATATCTATGCATGTATGTATAATAGGCCGTTCTTATATTTACAGCAGAGGTGCAGGTCATCTAATTGAATAAGATCAAGTCGGAAAATGAGAGAGAAAACTCATGAAGAAAGCAAATGCAGGATATGTGGACAAGTTTATGTGATAGTTAATCAGATCCTCGGTGGAACAGAAATAGTATAAGAATCGACATAAATTGTATGGTTAAGAGAATCTTTTGCGATTTCTCTGTCCAGAAATATCATGTCATTGAAGAACAAAGATCCAAACTTATTGGAATTTTTAAGGAAACTAGCAAATGTAAAGTGATTTGAAGAAAGCGATGAAACATGACTGTTACAGCCAAAACTAGTGCTTACTATCAGGACCCCCCGATCGGAGGTGGGGGAGAGTGATTGGGCGGTCCGGATCAGTGCTTTGTGACACTCGCTGTCTTATTAACATTTACACTTTTTTAAACTACATTTATATTCCTTATAAATTAAACAATGTACAATTGACTACTAAAAGATTAAAAATATTTTTTCTTTTTTTTTTATTTGTTTGTTTTTTTACCAAATCCATGAATTTGCTTTGCACATGGTAAGTCTTGAAAAAAAAATTACATAAAATGAACTATATTTTATCCATAATGTTGAATATGCTAGATTTATTCACCTTTTTAACAAGAAAAACCTCAAATTTATACTAAAAATTGTCACAATAAAATTAACATAGAATCATCTATTATGACATGTCTCTAATTTGCATTTAGATACATTGTATTTATTTCCAATTTTTGTAGTTTAATTGCTCACCTATATTACATATGATCCATTACTGTATCTCATTAGGTCACAATAAAATTTCTATTTTTATGTGAAAACTACTTCATGAAAATTGAGTTGTACTAGAATGAGGGCCTCATATCAAAGCTTCAGAAGGGGAATCATTTTTTGTTTTGGGATAAGTTTATATATATATATATATATATATATATCCATGCGCGTCTGTGTTGTGCGCATTTGTTTTGTTGTACCTATGTGCGCTTTTGTGTAGCCAAATCATTAGAACGTTAACAAACGGCCTGTGTTCGAATCTCATCGTGGCCAATTTGTCAGGGCTTGTTAATAACATTGACATGCAAATTTGGTCCTCGCGTTGCGAAGTTCCAGAAAAGCATATCCCTACCTGACACAAACTTTGCGCATGAAATTGCGCAGAAGAAAGTGCTCGGAGGCCAACGATGGGCGAACTAGCGTGAAGTCACCTAAACAGAAGCAGATTAGTCCTATGGGTGTTGAAGAAAGACAAATGTGCTTGAGTTGGCGTTTGCCAAAGGGATTAGCTGGCCACCTTAGTAGAAGGATGTACTTAGAAAATAAGTAACCAGACATTATATGTATCTATTACTGAATAGGTCAGACAAAAAATAAAGCTAATGATGGAAATGTGACTAATTATATTGAGTGGGTGTGGATAGGAAACCATGGGCAAACGAGAACAGAGGTAAATTAGTTGGCATCTGGGTAAGCGATCATATTTTAATCTTTTTTTTCTGGTGAAAGTTGCGTTTCAGAACGAAGATAAAGGTGTGCGATGTAATTGTAATCGACATTGCCTCTTCTGGAAAAAAAACGGCTGGCTGCATAGCGGCGATGCCGAGATAATTTTTATTACTTTCAGTGCAGGTGTAAGAAAAATAGACGCTAACTACCTTTATTAGATTAATAGATCAACGCCCTCGCGCGCCATCTGGTAGAAGATGCCTTCTGCCCAAATTTCGCCATATTTTCCCATTGCAGAAAGGCAACGACTCATATCCTTGGCAAACTGCGAAGAAATAGACTAATATAGAAATCCTCATAAAATCCCAATCCCAATAACAAATGTCCCATCAGGACGTAGGCCATTATCAGTGTTTCAACAGGTTAAGAGTGTAGGGATAAGGATAGCATTCTCTGTTAGTTCCACAAAGCAGGTAGATTTTTACAGATTAAGAGGCACAGTTTATTCGTATATGTGAGGAAGATGACGGCTAAACATAAACTTGAATAGATTAAGAGTTTAGTGACCAGGAAAGCATTCTCTGTTAATTCCACAAACCAGGGAGAGGATTACAGATTAAGAAGCACAGTTTATGCATATAAATGTGAAGAAGATGACGGCTTGAACAGGTCAAGTGTGTAGTGATCAGGAAAGCATTCTCTGTTCGTTCCACAATTCAGGTAGAGGGTTGCAGTTTAAGAGGCACTGTTTATGTGGATATATGAGGAAGATGACTTTTAGCCCAGACTAGAACAGGATAAGATTGGAGTGATCAGAGAAGCATCCACTTTTAGTTTCAAAATGTCAGGTATTGGTTTACAGATAAAGAGCCACAGTTTATGCGTATATGTGAGGAAGATGACGGCTAAATCTAGACGTGAACAGTTTAAGAGGGTAGTGATCAAGAAATCATTCTCTGTTAGTTCCACAAAGCAGGTATTTGCTTACAGATTAACAGGCACAGTTTATGCGTATTTATGTGGAAGATGACGGCTAAAATTAGACTTGAACAGGTTAAGAGTGTAGTGATCAGGAACGTATTCTCTGTTAGTTCCCCAAAGCAGGTAGAGGTTTAGAGATTAAGGAGAACTGCTTATGCGTATATATTAGGAAGATGACGGCTAAACTTAGACTTGCACTGGTTAAGTGTGTAGTGATCAGGAACGTATTCTCTCTTAGTTGCACAAATCAGGTAGGCGGGTTGCGTATTAGTAGGCACTGTTTATGCGGATATGAGAGGAAGATGCCTGTTAACACTAGACTAGAACATGTTAAGATGACAGTGATCAGAGAAGCATCATCTTTTATTTTCATGAATTGGGTAGAGGGTTACAGATTAAGAGTCACTGTTTATGCGGATATGTGAGGAAGGTGACTGTTAACTCGAGATTGCAACAGGTTAAGATTGTAATGAACAGGGAAACATCCTCTTTACTTCCACAAATCAGGTAGAGGGTTGACGATTAAGAAGTACAGTTTATGCTGATATGTGCGTAAGATAACAGTTAACCCTAGACTGGAACAGGTTACGATTTTATTGATCAGGGAAGTATTATCATTAAGGTTCAAATAGCAGGTAGAGGGTACAAAATAAGAAAAAAAAAACGTTTATCTGTATATGTGGGGATTTGAACAAGTTAAGATTTTATTTTCTTGGCACTCATTTTCCGAAGTCGTTGGTTAAAATAGAAAAATGATATATTTTTTATTATTTTATTTTCAGAAAACGTTAGACGAATCTCTTGGTTTCGAGACATCCTGAAATTGAGATGAGGATTTACTTTTAATTCGATACAAAAAAGCTGTGGACAATATACCAATAACTTTCGACATGAACTATGAATTTTAAAGAAATGATACAGTATAAATAAAAGAAATTATAATTTTTAAAAAAGACATTCATTTTCATTCTTTTTTCTTTTTTTCATGACGAGAAAAGACAGCTTAGCGAGAAAAAGTAATAATGATTTGTTATTTAAACATACACTACATACACACACAAACAACACACAAATACACACACACGCACACACATTTCTTTCTTTCGTTTTTGGATCTGATGAAACCTTGAAAGGCGAAACGCATAATCAAATTTAGTTTCAATTAAACATTTCTCCATTCATCCCATTTTCTCAAAAAAAAATTCCTTAAACACACACACACACATATATATATATATATATATATATATATATATATATATATATATATATATAGAATGAAATGGACAAATACGGCAATTATTTTAAGACATTTTTTATGTTTATACGTACTTTTCATAGATACAAATATTTAAATAAATGCTCTGTTTATAAAATTAAGAACATTTACCGAACTGAATGTCCGAGAAATTGTCATATTTATAATTATATACACACACTTTTCACCCCACACAGAGTCATATATATATATATATATAGAGAGAGAGAGATAGATAGATAGATAGATAGATAGATAGATAGATAGATAGATAGATAGATTTCCTAAATAATGATTTAAGCATGTTCAAAGAAGTACAGAAACGAAACTGAAATATACAGGAAAGACAACGAAAGGAAAGAGTAACAAAAATGACCATATGTCAGTACCACTGACAATAAAAGGTTTCAAAATGTATATATATATATCTGTGTGCGTGCACGGAGGGATCGAGACAATGGAGGGTGAAAGCAAAATTCCAAAATTCGTCCCTTTCCCACAACTGAGTCCTTAAGACATGTCTCATTAAAAAAAAATTGCACACGATTTCTCTACTTATTCTTAATAGAATCCTCTCGTAATTATTCCGGAGGATAATGTAGAATAACAAGACAATAAACAGCACTTACCGGTGTAAGAGTCCCAGCTAGCGTCCAGCTGGCAGACAAAAATAAAGCAGGTTGTAACTTAATACAAACCCTGAGGATTTATTGCAACAAAGGTTACAATTGTGGCACAAGGCCAAAAAGGGGAGGGGGAAAAGGCTGGTCAACACTTACTATCTTATACCTAGCTAATCTGACTCACGACCCATTCATACATTACAATTTACTCATTCACCACAAGAACTCATCCATCACCGTTCAATCCTCCAACCACCATAATACCACATCCACTCCAAGGGAACCTACCAAAACGCGCCCCAATCCATAAAAATTTGATGATACATAAATGATATACATAAAATTCTAATAATGATAGAATGCAAGGGGAGGGAGGTGAACCCAATAATAAACAAAAATAAACACAAAATACAAACTAAACAAAACACATGTTAGTAGGGACCGTCCAACCCTCAAAAACAAAGAGGCCGCTGTATTCTGCCCAGGGGACAGAATCAAGAGACGCTCTCGCTAAGGGAGTGGGAAAGTGGAGAAAATATTATGCCGGAATGGGAAAATGTAAAGCTGACCTAGTCGAGATAAAAAGGGGGGGGGCAAAACAAACTGGGGAGGTTGGGAATCTCGACTTGGACCATAACCAAAGAGCAGCCGGGATACAGGCCAGGAACAACATTTACTCACGTTAACTAGGTACACTGAAGCTTGTCTAACCTAACCAAGGGGAGGGTTCCACAGGAAGCCACCCCGATGTGCTATAGGTTGACCTAGAAAAGAAAATCAAGGCTAGCCCCGGTCACACGAACCAGGCTTGCTACTTTTACCCACCTTTCGCTGAAGACTGTCGAATGCAATCGTTTTCTATCAGATCTAATCTTCATCTTGAGCTGATGCTCAAAGAATTGGATTAGATGCTGATAAGAAAGACGGTTGCCCCGCAAGACTTCCTCCATTCGCGTCGTCCAAATCACCATTCGAGCCGTGGCCATCAGCATCAGAAACACCATTCGTTTCTCCCCGGAATACGGGGGCGACACATTGTCACACGCGTATGCGCGATCAATGGACACAAGCTGTTCGGGAGCGAGACGAGCCGTCAGCTCGCCGACATGGTCCCATAAGGGGCGGACCCGGGGGCAATGGTAGAAGGCGTGCGCAGCCGTTTCTTCTAAGCCAAGACCACACCGTTCACAGTCTGGCAAATCCGCCAAACCCCATATGAAAGCCTTGTCGTTGAGAGGCAGCCGATTCCGAGCCAATCGCCAGGTAAGCGAAAACTCAGGGTTACTGAGGTAATCCGCCGCTGGCGCCCAAGACCAGTAGGAGCGAAACTCCTCCTCCGACAAGCCGAGCGTATCACGTAGGGAATCCTTCGCGGGCCCCTCCACTAATCCACGATAGAAGACCTTCCTAGGCCGTGACAGGTCACTGGACCGGGGAATGGCCCTCAAGGCCGACCGACACTCGCGGATGAAATCCGACTCGTCCCGGGGTTTACGACGGCGCTCAACCCTCGAGATGGGGGGACTGATGGTAAGGCTAGGGAAGGCGTCCCTAACAATCCCCTCCAGAATCGGATCTCTCCCAGTCAATGCGCGGCGTAGGAAAGCCAACCTAGAGGCACGGACGTGACTCAAGAGGTGCGGCATTCCCAGCCCCCCATGACACGGACGTTTAGTGCAGACTCGTCTGTCGACCCTGTTCACGCGTCCCCTCCATAAAATGGAGGATAGCGATCGCTCGAGCGCCTTCCAATGGGTCCCACAGAGAGGAAGTACAGACAATCGATAAAGAATCAGGGGGAAAATGTATGTAACACACACCTCCGCCCTGCCCTTCACGGACAACCGCCGTCGGTTCCAAGTCTTGCCGGCAGAACCGACCTTTGCAAGTACTTCAGACCAATTCTTCTCCAGCTGGAGGTCCGGTCCAAACCACACTCCAAGAATGCGGACAGGTCCATCCGTCCAACCGAAGCGGCCCGGAAGAGCGACCCCCTTCCAGGCACCTAACCGCAAGCCGGAAGACTTGTCGCGGTTTATCTTGGCCCCTGTCACCTTCTCGTACCGGTCAAGCGCCTTCTGTACCGCCTCGATATCGTCCCGGGACGACACGAAAGCAGATACGTCATCGGCGTACGCGGAAACCCTGGCTCGAGCCCCTCCAGGAACGGCGATTCCGCGTAGGGCCGGACTGCCGGTCTCGTCCTTCAGCCGGCGAAGGAGAGGCTCCAACGCCAAAGCATAAAGGAGAGGCGACAGCGGACAACCCTGACGAACCGACCTAGACAGCACGAACGCGTCCGACAACCTTCCGTTCACCTGTACCACAGCACTGGGGGAGCGATACAGGAGGCTAATCCAGCGGCAGAAGTTGGGTGCGAATCCAGCGGCCTGCAGGACAGTAGCAAGGTAGCGATGGTCGACCCTATCAAATGCCTTGGACTGATCCAAATTGATCAGCGCGGCTTGCTCGTCGTCTTTTACACCCTCTATGATCGTGCGGATCAGATGCAGGTTGCTCTGAATTGTTCGGCCCCTCACAGAACAAGTCTGCTCAGGTCCCAACAGAGACTCGGCAACTGACTGCAAACGCTCCTGCAGGATCTTGGCCATAATCTTTAACTCTGTGTTTAGCAGAGTTATGGGCCTGTAGTCATCTAGTTTCCCCCCACCACCTTTGCCCTTTTTCAACAGAGTGATCACGCCCCTGGTGATCCGATTGGGGATGGACCCCGACCGAAACCAGTTGTTGAACACTGCAGTCAAAATCGGAACAAAGATGTGCGACAGCCTCAAGTACAATTCATAGGGCAAACCATCCAGACCGGGCGACTTGCCTCTGCCGACCTTCTTCAAAACCGCGTAGACTTCGCCGTCCGTGATCTCTCCCTCGCAGCTAGCCGCTTCAGTCGGCAAAAGCCGAGGAAAGTCAGCCAAATAGCTACGAAACTCCTCCTCACGGAGACCAGGCTCCTTGGTAAACCGGCTCTCGAAATGGCGCCGAAACGCCCCGCACATGTCGTCAGTGGCCCGAAGAGTACGCCCCTCCGGGGATTCGACTTCACGAATGTAACGATCGCCACCTCGACGGACCTCTTCCCTGCGCAGATCTGCGCCCAAGTTCACAGCTTCGGAAGACATCTTGCTTAACTTATGTCTAATTACCTGGCCCATGTACCGCTCGCTATTCGAACGATCCAGGGCCTCCTTAGCTAAGGCTATCTCTAGGGGATCCCCCCCAGCCACCGCCCGGGAATAACTAGACTTGAGTGTCTTCACCTTATCAGCTCTATCTAGAGCGAGCCGTTTGCTGAAATCAGTGGTGAAGGACCTAATCCTACACTTAAGGCGTTCCCACCACTTATTCCCGATAACCGCCCCCACTAGCTCCCGCTGCACTAGTCTAATTAGCTGTTCCCGAAAGTCCTCCCTGTCCAGTAAGGACAGATTGAACTTCCAGTACCCAGCCATTCTAGGCCTACAGTCTAACGCCACCCGGGCACAAACGAGTTTGTGGTCCGAATAGCCTACCCAGTGGAACGTAGGGCAATCTAGTAGATCTATGTCGGCTCTTCTAACTAACATTCTGTCAAGGTAGCTAACTACCTTGTCACAAGGCCAATTAAGAGCCCACGTCCACATTTTCCCCCCGGGATGATCGACCCGGTATCTATCGACGAGACCATAATCGTCGATCAGATCAACCAGGCTACGATCGCCCCTTCTCCCGCTAGCTCCCCGCCCCCTGTCTAACTTGGGGTCCAGGATGGCATTCCAGTCCCCCATTAAAACTAGGCGCGTTGAATCCACTAGGAACGGCCCCAACCGCCGAAAAAACGAGACCCGCTCCTCCCGGTCGTTGGGCGCATAAACCGCAACGACTCGGAACGAACCACTTTTCACGGCAATATCGGCCACGATCAACCGGCCCTCGGCATCGGTATGCACAAGGTCCACCTTCGCATCAAGAGTACGCCTGACAAGCAAAGAAACTCCTCTGGCAGAACGGTCCCCATATGCTGAATAGACGACAAAGTCATCGTCCAGCACACACGCATCGGAACTGCAAACAAAGTGGGTCTCCTCGATCGCGGCAACATCCACATCCAGGGACAGAAGGTCCCGGAGCAGGCGGGCAGCCTTACCCCGATCCCTTAAGCCCCTCACATTCAAAGTCGCTAACTTGGTTGACATCTTCTAAGCCTGCAAGTAAAGAAAAAGTGCAAAAACCCTTATTCACATACGGGGCGGAAATCTGCGTCAGTCAGGACCCCGACGGATTGTCCCAGGCTCCCTACACCAAGATCTGACGTCATTCGTCCTTCCAGGACAATCCCGCCGACATCCGAAGGATAAGTGAGTTTTAGACACCTATATAAGGAGGGATGGAGAATAACAGGGACCCTCCCGGAGCAAAATTGCCTTAGTCTCTTTAGGTAAGGTGAGTCCGTCTCGATCATCCTTATTTTTGGGAAATTGTCTTTCGCTTCTGCCACATGCCCCCAGACTTTCAAGTACGCCCCCGTGTCTCTGACACAGGTAAGTACTCCTGGGGCCTCAGGGAAGTTACGCGGGTCCTCCACCGACTTCCCATCCACTGTTTCCAGTTTATACAGGAGCCCTAATAGGGCCCTCTTTTGGTTGGACAGGGCTTTTCTGTATTCCTCCCTGTCCACCTTACAAATGTCTTCAGGTCCAGCAAAAAGTTTCTTCTTTTTCTTTCCCCTGGAACGGAGGGGAGGGGAAGAGGAAGATGTATGCGGGGGAGTTGAATCTGCGCTAAGGGGAGAGATGGGGGGAAAGGGAGGTGTATCACGGGTAGGGGAAGAAGAAGAGCTCCTTGTTTTTGGTACTGCCCGCTTTTCTTTCGGGTCAGCCGGGACGGAAGTGAACCTGACCTTGTCTCTGCTTGCCTCTGCCCGACTGCGCCCCGGGTTCTTCAATTGTTGCCTTTCCATCTCCTCATCCTCCTCTCTACCTCTCTTTAGGGTAGACATCCGAGGTGATGGCATAGAGTCTACCTCCATTTCTTGTAGTTGTTGTTGTTGTTGTTGTTTCTGCTGCTTTTTCTTTACTTGAGGTTCTTGTTTTTCCTCCTTTTTGGGGCTTTCCATCTTCTTCGGGTTCCCTGCTTTCTTGTGGCTTTCAGCCGGGTTTTCAGCAGGCTTTCCGGTCTTTGGGGTCTCTTCTTTCCTTCTCGGACTTTCTACCTTTTTGGAGTTTTCCTCCTTTTTTGCCCGTTGTTGTGAAGTTGCAGTCCCCTCTTTCTTGGGGGGAGAAGGCATATTTTTTGCCCTTTTGTTAGCAACCTCCTTCCAAGTCCCTTCCTGGTCCTTGTTCCCTTTCCCTTCTTCTGCTACTGCTGCCTCTTTTACTGCCTCTTTTGCTGCTGGTGTGGCTGCTGAGGGCTGACGCAGTTTACTGGGGCACTCTTTCGCCATGTGGCCCGCTGTGCCGCATGACCAGCAGTACGGCTTCCGCCCCTCCACCACAACCAACATCCTTCTGTTTCGGCATGTGAGTATATTGGGGACGTCCTTGAAAGCTCCCTGCGTCAGGGTGACTTGCAACTCTATGTCGCCCGTTGCAATTCCTGACTTCCCAAGAACCGCCCTGACCTCATTCACCTTCCCAAATTTAGTGAAGAAGGCACCCATCCTGTCTTCACTGATGTCAACAGGCACTCCGTGAACCGTAATTTTCGTCTTGCGAGTTCCCAAGTATTCTGTTTGCAACCGCAAGTTTCTCGTCGTTAAGATGTTCCCCGCTAGTGCTTTTGCCTCCTGCTCCGTGGGGAGGAGAATGTCCCACATAGCGTTCGACCTTCTTGCTAGGACTCTTGGATGGATTTTGAGAGTCTTGAGGACCTCTTCCATGGTCTCCCTGCCTACCCCAACCAGTCTATGGCTTTTTACATCCGAGGTAAGCAAGGAAACGATTCGCGTCTTCACAGCTTCCCATACTTCTGTGATTGTCACAAACTCATTATTTTTAAAAGACTCCTCAAACTTGCTGTATTGAGTCTCATAATATTCCTCGTCCTTCTTCGCTTGTTTATTCCTACACCAGGCCGTTTCTACAGGTGACACCGGCGGTGATGAATTGTTTGTATTTTCCTCCGCCATGGTGGCAAGCCACCACGACGGGACAAATAAACCTTGTCGCTTTTTCTTTTTTTAAATTGTTTCTCTGATTACAGAAATGAACCAAATAAAAGGAACTAAAACATGGACAACAAAAGGTAAAAGTACTTCAAACAAAAAATACGCAACGAAAAACGTGGGGGAGGGAAAAATAACTTACAGACCAATAAACAAAAAAAGAAAAATAAACAAAAAAAAAGCACAACTGAAATAAACAGAAAAGTAAGACTGAAAAAAAAAAGTTCAAAAGAAAAAGTTTTTAGCAAAACAAATCAAACTCAAAATAAAGGAAAACACTTATCAGTTCACACTTGAAACGTTTCGTCACACTACAACACCTCGTCCAAAATCAACAAGACCTGGGAGCAACTTAATACAAACCCTGAGGATTTATTGCAACAAAGGTTACAATTGTGGCACAAGGCCAAAAAGGGGAGGGGGAAAAGGCTGGTCAACACTTACTATCTTATACCTAGCTAATCTGACTCACGACCCATTCATACATTACAATTTACTCATTCACCACAAGAACTCATCCATCACCGTTCAATCCTCCAACCACCATAATACCACATCCACTCCAAGGGAACCTACCAAAACGCGCCCCAATCCATAAAAATTTGATGATACATAAATGATATACATAAAATTCTAATAATGATAGAATGCAAGGGGAGGGAGGTGAACCCAATAATAAACAAAAATAAACACAAAATACAAACTAAACAAAACACATGTTAGTAGGGACCGTCCAACCCTCAAAAACAAAGAGGCCGCTGTATTCTGCCCAGGGGACAGAATCAAGAGACGCTCTCGCTAAGGGAGTGGGAAAGTGGAGAAAATATTATGCCGGAATGGGAAAATGTAAAGCTGACCTAGTCGAGATAAAAAGGGGGGGGCAAAACAAACTGGGGAGGTTGGGAATCTCGACTTGGACCATAACCAAAGAGCAGCCGGGATACAGGCCAGGAACAACATTTACTCACGTTAACTAGGTACACTGAAGCTTGTCTAACCTAACCAAGGGGAGGGTTCCACAGGAAGCCACCCCGATGTGCTATAGGTTGACCTAGAAAAGAAAATCAAGGCTAGCCCCGGTCACACGAACCAGGCTTGCTACTTTTACCCACCTTTCGCTGAAGACTGTCGAATGCAATCGTTTTCTATCAGATCTAATCTTCATCTTGAGCTGATGCTCAAAGAATTGGATTAGATGCTGATAAGAAAGACGGTTGCCCCGCAAGACTTCCTCCATTCGCGTCGTCCAAATCACCATTCGAGCCGTGGCCATCAGCATCAGAAACACCATTCGTTTCTCCCCGGAATACGGGGGCGACACATTGTCACACGCGTATGCGCGATCAATGGACACAAGCTGTTCGGGAGCGAGACGAGCCGTCAGCTCGCCGACATGGTCCCATAAGGGGCGGACCCGGGGGCAATGGTAGAAGGCGTGCGCAGCCGTTTCTTCTAAGCCAAGACCACACCGTTCACAGTCTGGCAAATCCGCCAAACCCCATATGAAAGCCTTGTCGTTGAGAGGCAGCCGATTCCGAGCCAATCGCCAGGTAAGCGAAAACTCAGGGTTACTGAGGTAATCCGCCGCTGGCGCCCAAGACCAGTAGGAGCGAAACTCCTCCTCCGACAAGCCGAGCGTATCACGTAGGGAATCCTTCGCGGGCCCCTCCACTAATCCACGATAGAAGACCTTCCTAGGCCGTGACAGGTCACTGGACCGGGGAATGGCCCTCAAGGCCGACCGACACTCGCGGATGAAATCCGACTCGTCCCGGGGTTTACGACGGCGCTCAACCCTCGAGATGGGGGGACTGATGGTAAGGCTAGGGAAGGCGTCCCTAACAATCCCCTCCAGAATCGGATCTCTCCCAGTCAATGCGCGGCGTAGGAAAGCCAACCTAGAGGCACGGACGTGACTCAAGAGGTGCGGCATTCCCAGCCCCCCATGACACGGACGTTTAGTGCAGACTCGTCTGTCGACCCTGTTCACGCGTCCCCTCCATAAAATGGAGGATAGCGATCGCTCGAGCGCCTTCCAATGGGTCCCACAGAGAGGAAGTACAGACAATCGATAAAGAATCAGGGGGAAAATGTATGTAACACACACCTCCGCCCTGCCCTTCACGGACAACCGCCGTCGGTTCCAAGTCTTGCCGGCAGAACCGACCTTTGCAAGTACTTCAGACCAATTCTTCTCCAGCTGGAGGTCCGGTCCAAACCACACTCCAAGAATGCGGACAGGTCCATCCGTCCAACCGAAGCGGCCCGGAAGAGCGACCCCCTTCCAGGCACCTAACCGCAAGCCGGAAGACTTGTCGCGGTTTATCTTGGCCCCTGTCACCTTCTCGTACCGGTCAAGCGCCTTCTGTACCGCCTCGATATCGTCCCGGGACGACACGAAAGCAGATACGTCATCGGCGTACGCGGAAACCCTGGCTCGAGCCCCTCCAGGAACGGCGATTCCGCGTAGGGCCGGACTGCCGGTCTCGTCCTTCAGCCGGCGAAGGAGAGGCTCCAACGCCAAAGCATAAAGGAGAGGCGACAGCGGACAACCCTGACGAACCGACCTAGACAGCACGAACGCGTCCGACAACCTTCCGTTCACCTGTACCACAGCACTGGGGGAGCGATACAGGAGGCTAATCCAGCGGCAGAAGTTGGGTGCGAATCCAGCGGCCTGCAGGACAGTAGCAAGGTAGCGATGGTCGACCCTATCAAATGCCTTGGACTGATCCAAATTGATCAGCGCGGCTTGCTCGTCGTCTTTTACACCCTCTATGATCGTGCGGATCAGATGCAGGTTGCTCTGAATTGTTCGGCCCCTCACAGAACAAGTCTGCTCAGGTCCCAACAGAGACTCGGCAACTGACTGCAAACGCTCCTGCAGGATCTTGGCCATAATCTTTAACTCTGTGTTTAGCAGAGTTATGGGCCTGTAGTCATCTAGTTTCCCCCCACCACCTTTGCCCTTTTTCAACAGAGTGATCACGCCCCTGGTGATCCGATTGGGGATGGACCCCGACCGAAACCAGTTGTTGAACACTGCAGTCAAAATCGGAACAAAGATGTGCGACAGCCTCAAGTACAATTCATAGGGCAAACCATCCAGACCGGGCGACTTGCCTCTGCCGACCTTCTTCAAAACCGCGTAGACTTCGCCGTCCGTGATCTCTCCCTCGCAGCTAGCCGCTTCAGTCGGCAAAAGCCGAGGAAAGTCAGCCAAATAGCTACGAAACTCCTCCTCACGGAGACCAGGCTCCTTGGTAAACCGGCTCTCGAAATGGCGCCGAAACGCCCCGCACATGTCGTCAGTGGCCCGAAGAGTACGCCCCTCCGGGGATTCGACTTCACGAATGTAACGATCGCCACCTCGACGGACCTCTTCCCTGCGCAGATCTGCGCCCAAGTTCACAGCTTCGGAAGACATCTTGCTTAACTTATGTCTAATTACCTGGCCCATGTACCGCTCGCTATTCGAACGATCCAGGGCCTCCTTAGCTAAGGCTATCTCTAGGGGATCCCCCCCAGCCACCGCCCGGGAATAACTAGACTTGAGTGTCTTCACCTTATCAGCTCTATCTAGAGCGAGCCGTTTGCTGAAATCAGTGGTGAAGGACCTAATCCTACACTTAAGGCGTTCCCACCACTTATTCCCGATAACCGCCCCCACTAGCTCCCGCTGCACTAGTCTAATTAGCTGTTCCCGAAAGTCCTCCCTGTCCAGTAAGGACAGATTGAACTTCCAGTACCCAGCCATTCTAGGCCTACAGTCTAACGCCACCCGGGCACAAACGAGTTTGTGGTCCGAATAGCCTACCCAGTGGAACGTAGGGCAATCTAGTAGATCTATGTCGGCTCTTCTAACTAACATTCTGTCAAGGTAGCTAACTACCTTGTCACAAGGCCAATTAAGAGCCCACGTCCACATTTTCCCCCCGGGATGATCGACCCGGTATCTATCGACGAGACCATAATCGTCGATCAGATCAACCAGGCTACGATCGCCCCTTCTCCCGCTAGCTCCCCGCCCCCTGTCTAACTTGGGGTCCAGGATGGCATTCCAGTCCCCCATTAAAACTAGGCGCGTTGAATCCACTAGGAACGGCCCCAACCGCCGAAAAAACGAGACCCGCTCCTCCCGGTCGTTGGGCGCATAAACCGCAACGACTCGGAACGAACCACTTTTCACGGCAATATCGGCCACGATCAACCGGCCCTCGGCATCGGTATGCACAAGGTCCACCTTCGCATCAAGAGTACGCCTGACAAGCAAAGAAACTCCTCTGGCAGAACGGTCCCCATATGCTGAATAGACGACAAAGTCATCGTCCAGCACACACGCATCGGAACTGCAAACAAAGTGGGTCTCCTCGATCGCGGCAACATCCACATCCAGGGACAGAAGGTCCCGGAGCAGGCGGGCAGCCTTACCCCGATCCCTTAAGCCCCTCACATTCAAAGTCGCTAACTTGGTTGACATCTTCTAAGCCTGCAAGTAAAGAAAAAGTGCAAAAACCCTTATTCACATACGGGGCGGAAATCTGCGTCAGTCAGGACCCCGACGGATTGTCCCAGGCTCCCTACACCAAGATCTGACGTCATTCGTCCTTCCAGGACAATCCCGCCGACATCCGAAGGATAAGTGAGTTTTAGACACCTATATAAGGAGGGATGGAGAATAACAGGGACCCTCCCGGAGCAAAATTGCCTTAGTCTCTTTAGGTAAGGTGAGTCCGTCTCGATCATCCTTATTTTTGGGAAATTGTCTTTCGCTTCTGCCACATGCCCCCAGACTTTCAAGTACGCCCCCGTGTCTCTGACACAGGTAAGTACTCCTGGGGCCTCAGGGAAGTTACGCGGGTCCTCCACCGACTTCCCATCCACTGTTTCCAGTTTATACAGGAGCCCTAATAGGGCCCTCTTTTGGTTGGACAGGGCTTTTCTGTATTCCTCCCTGTCCACCTTACAAATGTCTTCAGGTCCAGCAAAAAGTTTCTTCTTTTTCTTTCCCCTGGAACGGAGGGGAGGGGAAGAGGAAGATGTATGCGGGGGAGTTGAATCTGCGCTAAGGGGAGAGATGGGGGGAAAGGGAGGTGTATCACGGGTAGGGGAAGAAGAAGAGCTCCTTGTTTTTGGTACTGCCCGCTTTTCTTTCGGGTCAGCCGGGACGGAAGTGAACCTGACCTTGTCTCTGCTTGCCTCTGCCCGACTGCGCCCCGGGTTCTTCAATTGTTGCCTTTCCATCTCCTCATCCTCCTCTCTACCTCTCTTTAGGGTAGACATCCGAGGTGATGGCATAGAGTCTACCTCCATTTCTTGTAGTTGTTGTTGTTGTTGTTGTTTCTGCTGCTTTTTCTTTACTTGAGGTTCTTGTTTTTCCTCCTTTTTGGGGCTTTCCATCTTCTTCGGGTTCCCTGCTTTCTTGTGGCTTTCAGCCGGGTTTTCAGCAGGCTTTCCGGTCTTTGGGGTCTCTTCTTTCCTTCTCGGACTTTCTACCTTTTTGGAGTTTTCCTCCTTTTTTGCCCGTTGTTGTGAAGTTGCAGTCCCCTCTTTCTTGGGGGGAGAAGGCATATTTTTTGCCCTTTTGTTAGCAACCTCCTTCCAAGTCCCTTCCTGGTCCTTGTTCCCTTTCCCTTCTTCTGCTACTGCTGCCTCTTTTACTGCCTCTTTTGCTGCTGGTGTGGCTGCTGAGGGCTGACGCAGTTTACTGGGGCACTCTTTCGCCATGTGGCCCGCTGTGCCGCATGACCAGCAGTACGGCTTCCGCCCCTCCACCACAACCAACATCCTTCTGTTTCGGCATGTGAGTATATTGGGGACGTCCTTGAAAGCTCCCTGCGTCAGGGTGACTTGCAACTCTATGTCGCCCGTTGCAATTCCTGACTTCCCAAGAACCGCCCTGACCTCATTCACCTTCCCAAATTTAGTGAAGAAGGCACCCATCCTGTCTTCACTGATGTCAACAGGCACTCCGTGAACCGTAATTTTCGTCTTGCGAGTTCCCAAGTATTCTGTTTGCAACCGCAAGTTTCTCGTCGTTAAGATGTTCCCCGCTAGTGCTTTTGCCTCCTGCTCCGTGGGGAGGAGAATGTCCCACATAGCGTTCGACCTTCTTGCTAGGACTCTTGGATGGATTTTGAGAGTCTTGAGGACCTCTTCCATGGTCTCCCTGCCTACCCCAACCAGTCTATGGCTTTTTACATCCGAGGTAAGCAAGGAAACGATTCGCGTCTTCACAGCTTCCCATACTTCTGTGATTGTCACAAACTCATTATTTTTAAAAGACTCCTCAAACTTGCTGTATTGAGTCTCATAATATTCCTCGTCCTTCTTCGCTTGTTTATTCCTACACCAGGCCGTTTCTACAGGTGACACCGGCGGTGATGAATTGTTTGTATTTTCCTCCGCCATGGTGGCAAGCCACCACGACGGGACAAATAAACCTTGTCGCTTTTTCTTTTTTTAAATTGTTTCTCTGATTACAGAAATGAACCAAATAAAAGGAACTAAAACATGGACAACAAAAGGTAAAAGTACTTCAAACAAAAAATACGCAACGAAAAACGTGGGGGAGGGAAAAATAACTTACAGACCAATAAACAAAAAAAGAAAAATAAACAAAAAAAAAGCACAACTGAAATAAACAGAAAAGTAAGACTGAAAAAAAAAAGTTCAAAAGAAAAAGTTTTTAGCAAAACAAATCAAACTCAAAATAAAGGAAAACACTTATCAGTTCACACTTGAAACGTTTCGTCACACTACAACACCTCGTCCAAAATCAACAAGACCTGGGAGCAACTTAATACAAACCCTGAGGATTTATTGCAACAAAGGTTACAATTGTGGCACAAGGCCAAAAAGGGGAGGGGGAAAAGGCTGGTCAACACTTACTATCTTATACCTAGCTAATCTGACTCACGACCCATTCATACATTACAATTTACTCATTCACCACAAGAACTCATCCATCACCGTTCAATCCTCCAACCACCATAATACCACATCCACTCCAAGGGAACCTACCAAAACGCGCCCCAATCCATAAAAATTTGATGATACATAAATGATATACATAAAATTCTAATAATGATAGAATGCAAGGGGAGGGAGGTGAACCCAATAATAAATAAAAATAAACACAAAATACAAACTAAACATAACACATGTTAGTAGGGACCGTCCAACCCTCAAAAACAGAGAGGCCGCTGTATTCTGCCCAGGGGACAGAATCAAGAGACGCTCTCGCTAAGGGAGTGGGGAAGCGGAGAAAATATTATGCCGGAATGGGAAAATGTAAAGCTGACCCAGTCGAGATAAAAAAGGGGGGGCCAAAACAAACTGGGGAGGTTGGGAATCTCGACTTGGACCATAACCAAAGAGCAGCCGGGATACAGGCCAGGAACAACATTTACTCACATTAACTAGGTACACTGAAGCTTGTCTAACCTAACCAAGGGGAGGGTTCCACAGGAAGCCACCCCGATGTGCAATAGGTTGACCTAGAAGAGAAAATCAAGGCTAGCCCCGGTCACACGAACCAAGCTCGCCTCTTTTACCCACCTTTCGCTAAAGACTGTCGAATGCAATCGTTTTCTATCAGATCTAATCTTCATCTTGAGCTGATGCTCAAAGAATAGGATTAGATGCTGATGAGAAAGACGGTTGCCCCGCAAGCCTTCCTCCTTTCGCGTCGTCCAAATCACCATTCGAGCCGTGGCCAGCAGCGTCAGAAACACCATTCGTTTCACCCCGGAATACGGGGGCGACACATTGTCACACGCGTATGCGCGATCAATGGACACAAGCTGTTCGGGAGCGAGACGAGCCGTCAGCTCGCCGACATGGTCCCATAAGGGGCGGACCCGGGGGCAATGGTAGAAGGCGTGCGCAGCCGTTTCCTCTAAGCCAAGACCACACCGTTCACAGTCTGGCAAATCCGCCAAACCCCATATGAAAGCCTTGTCGTTGAGAGGCAGCCGATTCCGAGCCAATCGCCAGGTAAGCGAAAACTCAGGGTTACTGAGGTAATCCGCCGCTGGCGCCCAAGACCAGTAGGAGCGAAACTCCTCCTCCGACAAGCCGAGCGTATCACGTAGGGAATCCTTCGCGGGCCCCTCCACTAATCCACGATAGAAGACCTTCCTAGGCCGTGACAGGTCACTGGACCGGGGAATGGCCCTCAAGGCCGACCGACACTCGCGGATGAAATCCGACTCGTCCCGGGGTTTACGACGGCGCTCAACCCTCGAGATGGGGGGACTGATGGTAAGGCTAGGGAAGGCGTCCCTAACAATCCCCTCCAGAATCGGATCTCTCCCAGTCAATGCGCGGCGTAGGAAAGCCAACCTAGAGGCACGGACGTGACTCAAGAGGTGCGGCATTCCCAGCCCCCCATGACACGGACGTTTAGTGCAGACTCGTCTGTCGACCCTGTTCACGCGTCCCCTCCATAAAATGGAGGATAGCGATCGCTCGAGCGCCTTCCAATGGGTCCCACAGAGAGGAAGTACAGACAATCGATAAAGAATCAGGGGGAAAATGTATGTAACACACACCTCCGCCCTGCCCTTCACGGACAACCGCCGTCGATTCCAAGTCTTGCCGGCAGAACCGACCTTTGCAAGTACTTCAGACCAATTCTTCTCCAGCTGGAGGTCCGGTCCAAACCACACTCCAAGAATGCGGACAGGTCCATCCGTCCAACCGAAGCGGCCCGGAAGAGCGACCCCCTTCCAGGCACCTAACCGCAAGCCGGAAGACTTGTCGCGGTTTATCTTGGCCCCTGTCACCTTCTCGTACCGGTCAAGCGCCTTCTGTACCGCCTCGATATCGTCCCGGGACGACACGAAAGCAGATACGTCATCGGCGTACGCGGAAACCCTGGCTCGAGCCCCTCCAGGAACGGCGATTCCGCGTAGGGCCGGACTGCCGGTCTCGTCCTTCAGCCGGCGAAGGAGAGGCTCCAACGCCAAAGCATAAAGGAGAGGCGACAGCGGACAACCCTGACGAACCGACCTAGACAGCACGAACGCGTCCGACAACCTTCCATTCACCTGTACCACAGCACTGGGGGAGCGATACAGGAGGCTAATCCAGCGGCAGAAGTTGGGTGCGAATCCAGCGGCCTGCAGGACAGTAGCAAGGTAGCGATGGTCGACCCTATCAAATGCCTTGGACTGATCCAAATTGATCAGCGCGGCTTGCTCGTCGTCTTTTACACCCTCTATGATCGTGCGGATCAGATGCAGGTTGCTCTGAATTGTTCGGCCCCTCACAGAACAAGTCTGCTCAGGTCCCAACAGAGACTCGGCAACTGACTGCAAACGCTCCTGCAGGATCTTGGCCATAATCTTTAACTCTGTGTTTAGCAGAGTTATGGGCCTGTAGTCATCTAGTTTCCCCCCACCACCTTTGCCCTTTTTCAACAGAGTGATCACGCCCCTGGTGATCCGATTGGGGATGGACCCCGACCGAAACCAGTTGTTGAACACTGCAGTCAAAATCGGAACAAAGATGTGCGACAGCCTCAAGTACAATTCATAGGGCAAACCATCCAGACCGGGCGACTTGCCTCTGCCGACCTTCTTCAAAACCGCGTAGACTTCGCCCTCCGTGATCTCTCCCTCGCAGCTAGCCGCTTCAGTCGGCAAAAGCCGAGGAAAGTCAGCCAAATAGCTACGAAACTCCTCCTCACGGAGACCAGGCTCCTTGGTAAACCGGCTCTCGAAATGGCGCCGAAACGCCTCGCACATGTCGTCAGTGGCCCGAAGAGTACGCCCCTCCGGGGATTCGACTTCACGAATGTAACGATCGCCACCTCGACGGACCTCTTCCCTGCGCAGATCTGCGCCCAAGTTCACAGCTTCGGAAGACATCTTGCTTAACTTATGTCTAATTACCTGGCCCATGTACCGCTCGCTATTCGAACGATCCAGGGCCTCCTTAGCTAAGGCTATCTCTAGGGGATCCCCCCCAGCCACCGCCCGGGAATAACTAGACTTGAGTGTCTTCACCTTATCAGCTCTATCTAGAGCGAGCCGTTTGCTGAAATTAGTGGTGAAGGACCTAATCCTACACTTAAGGCGTTCCCACCACTTATTCCCGATAACCGCCCCCACTAGCTCCCGCTGCACTAGTCTAATTAGCTGTTCCCGAAAGTCCTCCCTGTCCAGTAAGGACAGATTGAACTTCCAGTACCCAGCCATTCTAGGCCTACAGTCTAACGCCACCCGGGCACAAACGAGTTTGTGGTCCGAATAGCCTACCCAGTGGAACGTAGGGCAATCTAGTAGATCTATGTCGGCTCTTCTAACTAACATTCTGTCAAGGTAGCTAACTACCTTGTCACAAGGCCAATTAAGAGCCCACGTCCACATTTTCCCCCCGGGATGATCGACCCGGTATCTATCGACGAGACCATAATCGTCGATCAGATCAACCAGGCTACGATCGCCCCTTCTCCCGCTAGCTCCCCGCCCCCTGTCTAACTTGGGGTCCAGGATGGCATTCCAGTCCCCCATTAAAACTAGGCGCGTTGAATCCACTAGGAACGGCCCCAACCGCCGAAAAAACGAGACCCGCTCCTCCCGGTCGTTGGGCGCATAAACCGCAACGACTCGGAACGAACCACTTTTCACGGCAATATCGGCCACGATCAACCGGCCCTCGGCATCGGTATGCACAAGGTCCACCTTCGCATCAAGAGTACGCCTGACAAGCAAAGAAACTCCTCTGGCAGAACGGTCCCCATATGCTGAATAGACGACAAAGTCATCGTCCAGCACACACGCATCGGAACTGCAAACAAAGTGGGTCTCCTCGATCGCGGCAACATCCACATCCAGGGACAGAAGGTCCCGGAGCAGGCGGGCAGCCTTACCCCGATCCCTTAAGCCCCTCACATTCAAAGTCGCTAACTTGGTTGACATCTTCTAAGCCTGCAAGTAAAGAAAAAGTGCAAAAACCCTTATTCACATACGGGGCGGAAATCTGCGTCAGTCAGGACCCCGACGGATTGTCCCAGGCTCCCTACACCAAGATCTGACGTCATTCGTCCTTCCAGGACAATCCCGCCGACATCCGAAGGATAAGTGAGTTTTAGACACCTATATAAGGAGGGATGGAGAATAACAGGGACCCTCCCGGAGCAAAATTGCCTTAGTCTCTTTAGGTAAGGTGAGTCCGTCTCGATCATCCTTATTTTTGGGAAATTGTCTTTCGCTTCTGCCACATGCCCCCAGACTTTCAAGTACGCCCCCGTGTCTCTGACACAGGTAAGTACTCCTGGGGCCTCAGGGAAGTTACGCGGGTCCTCCACCGACTTCCCATCCACTGTTTCCAGTTTATACAGGAGCCCTAATAGGGCCCTCTTTTGGTTGGACAGGGCTTTTCTGTATTCCTCCCTGTCCACCTTACAAATGTCTTCAGGTCCAGCAAAAAGTTTCTTCTTTTTCTTTCCCCTGGAACGGAGGGGAGGGGAAGAGGAAGATGTATGCGGGGGAGTTGAATCTGCGCTAAGGGGAGAGATGGGGGGAAAGGGAGGTGTATCACGGGTAGGGGAAGAAGAAGAGCTCCTTGTTTTTGGTACTGCCCGCTTTTCTTTCGGGTCAGCCGGGACGGAAGTGAACCTGACCTTGTCTCTGCTTGCCTCTGCCCGACTGCGCCCCGGGTTCTTCAATTGTTGCCTTTCCATCTCCTCATCCTCCTCTCTACCTCTCTTTAGGGTAGACATCCGAGGTGATGGCATAGAGTCTACCTCCATTTCTTGTAGTTGTTGTTGTTGTTGTTGTTTCTGCTGCTTTTTCTTTACTTGAGGTTCTTGTTTTTCCTCCTTTTTGGGGCTTTCCATCTTCTTCGGGTTCCCTGCTTTCTTGTGGCTTTCAGCCGGGTTTTCAGCAGGCTTTCCGGTCTTTGGGGTCTCTTCTTTCCTTCTCGGACTTTCTACCTTTTTGGAGTTTTCCTCCTTTTTTGCCCGTTGTTGTGAAGTTGCAGTCCCCTCTTTCTTGGGGGGAGAAGGCATATTTTTTGCCCTTTTGTTAGCAACCTCCTTCCAAGTCCCTTCCTGGTCCTTGTTCCCTTTCCCTTCTTCTGCTACTGCTGCCTCTTTTACTGCCTCTTTTGCTGCTGGTGTGGCTGCTGAGGGCTGACGCAGTTTACTGGGGCACTCTTTCGCCATGTGGCCCGCTGTGCCGCATGACCAGCAGTACGGCTTCCGCCCCTCCACCACAACCAACATCCTTCTGTTTCGGCATGTGAGTATATTGGGGACGTCCTTGAAAGCTCCCTGCGTCAGGGTGACTTGCAACTCTATGTCGCCCGTTGCAATTCCTGACTTCCCAAGAACCGCCCTGACCTCATTCACCTTCCCAAATTTAGTGAAGAAGGCACCCATCCTGTCTTCACTGATGTCAACAGGCACTCCGTGAACCGTAATTTTCGTCTTGCGAGTTCCCAAGTATTCTGTTTGCAACCGCAAGTTTCTCGTCGTTAAGATGTTCCCCGCTAGTGCTTTTGCCTCCTGCTCCGTGGGGAGGAGAATGTCCCACATAGCGTTCGACCTTCTTGCTAGGACTCTTGGATGGATTTTGAGAGTCTTGAGGACCTCTTCCATGGTCTCCCTGCCTACCCCAACCAGTCTATGGCTTTTTACATCCGAGGTAAGCAAGGAAACGATTCGCGTCTTCACAGCTTCCCATACTTCTGTGATTGTCACAAACTCATTATTTTTAAAAGACTCCTCAAACTTGCTGTATTGAGTCTCATAATATTCCTCGTCCTTCTTCGCTTGTTTATTCCTACACCAGGCCGTTTCTACAGGTGACACCGGCGGTGATGAATTGTTTGTATTTTCCTCCGCCATGGTGGCAAGCCACCACGACGGGACAAATAAACCTTGTCGCTTTTTCTTTTTTTAAATTGTTTCTCTGATTACAGAAATGAACCAAATAAAAGGAACTAAAACATGGACAACAAAAGGTAAAAGTACTTCAAACAAAAAATACGCAACGAAAAACGTGGGGGAGGGAAAAATAACTTACAGACCAATAAACAAAAAAAGAAAAATAAACAAAAAAAAAGCACAACTGAAATAAACAGAAAAGTAAGACTGAAAAAAAAAAGTTCAAAAGAAAAAGTTTTTAGCAAAACAAATCAAACTCAAAATAAAGGAAAACACTTATCAGTTCACACTTGAAACGTTTCGTCACACTACAACACCTCGTCCAAAATCAACAAGACCTGGGAGCAACTTAATACAAACCCTGAGGATTTATTGTAACAAAGGTTACAATTGTGGCACAAGGCCAAAAAGGGGAGGGGGAAAAGGCTGGTCAACACTTACTATCTTATACCTAGCTAATCTGACTCACGACCCATTCATACATTACAATTTACCCATCCACCACAAGAACTCGTCCGTCACCAAACAATCCTCCAACCACCATAATACCGCATCCTCTCAAGGGGAACCTACCAAAAACGCGCCCCACACCATAAAAATTTGATGATAATACATAAAATACATAAAATTTTAATAATGATAGAATGAGAGGGGAGGGAGATGAACCCAATAATCAAATAAATATAAACACAAAATACAAACTAAACATAACAGATGTTAGTAGGGGACCGTCCAACCCTCAAAATAGAGAGGCCGCTGTATTCTGCCCAGGGGACAAAATCAAGAGGCAACTCTCGCTAAGGGAGTGGGAAGAAGGCTAAAATATTATGCGGGAAAGGGAAAATATAAAGCTGACCCAGTCGAGATAGAAGGGGGCCGAAACAAACTGGGGAGGTTGGGAATCTCGACTTGGATCATAACCAAAGAGTAGCCGGGTTACAGGCCAGGAACAACACTTACTCACATTAACTAGGTACACTGAAGCTTGTCTAATCCTAACCAAGGGGAGGGTTCCACAGGAAGCCACCCCGATGTGCAATAGGTTGACCTAGAAGAGAAAATCAAGGCTAGCCCCGGTCACACGAACCAAGCTCGCCTCTTTTACCCACCTTTCGCTAAAGACTGTCGAATGCAATCGTTTTCTATCAGATCTAATCTTCATCTTGAGCTGATGCTCAAAGAATAGGATTAGATGCTGATGAGAAAGACGGTTGCCCCGCAAGACTTCCTCCATTCGCGTCGTCCAAATCACCATTCGAGCCGTGGCCATCAGCATCAGAAACACCATTCGTTTCTCCCCGGAATACGGGGGCGACACATTGTCACACGCGTATGCGCGATCAATGGACACAAGCTGTTCGGGAGCGAGACGAGCCGTCAGCTCGCCGACATGGTCCCATAAGGGGCGGACCCGGGGGCAATGGTAGAAGGCGTGCGCAGCCGTTTCTTCTAAGCCAAGACCACACCGTTCACAGTCTGGCAAATCCGCCAAACCCCATATGAAAGCCTTGTCGTTGAGAGGCAGCCGATTCCGAGCCAATCGCCAGGTAAGCGAAAACTCAGGGTTACTGAGGTAATCCGCCGCTGGCGCCCAAGACCAGTAGGAGCGAAACTCCTCCTCCGACAAGCCGAGCGTATCACGTAGGGAATCCTTCGCGGGCCCCTCCACTAATCCACGATAGAAGACCTTCCTAGGCCGTGACAGGTCACTGGACCGGGGAATGGCCCTCAAGGCCGACCGACACTCGCGGATGAAATCCGACTCGTCCCGGGGTTTACGACGGCGCTCAACCCTCGAGATGGGGGGACTGATGGTAAGGCTAGGGAAGGCGTCCCTAACAATCCCCTCCAGAATCGGATCTCTCCCAGTCAATGCGCGGCGTAGGAAAGCCAACCTAGAGGCACGGACGTGACTCAAGAGGTGCGGCATTCCCAGCCCCCCATGACACGGACGTTTAGTGCAGACTCGTCTGTCGACCCTGTTCACGCGTCCCCTCCATAAAATGGAGGATAGCGATCGCTCGAGCGCCTTCCAATGGGTCCCACAGAGAGGAAGTACAGACAATCGATAAAGAATCAGGGGGAAAATGTATGTAACACACACCTCCGCCCTGCCCTTCACGGACAACCGCCGTCGATTCCAAGTCTTGCCGGCAGAACCGACCTTTGCAAGTACTTCAGACCAATTCTTCTCCAGCTGGAGGTCCGGTCCAAACCACACTCCAAGAATGCGGACAGGTCCATCCGTCCAACCGAAGCGGCCCGGAAGAGCGACCCCCTTCCAGGCACCTAACCGCAAGCCGGAAGACTTGTCGCGGTTTATCTTGGCCCCTGTCACCTTCTCGTACCGGTCAAGCGCCTTCTGTACCGCCTCGATATCGTCCCGGGACGACACGAAAGCAGATACGTCATCGGCGTACGCGGAAACCCTGGCTCGAGCCCCTCCAGGAACGGCGATTCCGCGTAGGGCCGGACTGCCGGTCTCGTCCTTCAGCCGGCGAAGGAGAGACTCCAACGCCAAAGCATAAAGGAGAGGCGACAGCGGACAACCCTGACGAACCGACCTAGACAGCACGAACGCGTCCGACAACCTTCCGTTCACCTGTACCACAGCACTGGGGGAGCGATACAGGAGGCTAATCCAGCGGCAGAAGTTGGGTGCGAATCCAGCGGCCTGCAGGACAGTAGCAAGGTAGCGATGGTCGACCCTATCAAATGCCTTGGACTGATCCAAATTGATCAGCGCGGCTTGCTCGTCGTCTTTTACACCCTCTATGATCGTGCGGATCAGATGCAGGTTGCTCTGAATTGTTCGGCCCCTCACAGAACAAGTCTGCTCAGGTCCCAACAGAGACTCGGCAACTGACTGCAAACGCTCCTGCAGGATCTTGGCCATAATCTTTAACTCTGTGTTTAGCAGAGTTATGGGCCTGTAGTCATCTAGTTTCCCCCCACCACCTTTGCCCTTTTTCAACAGAGTGATCACGCCCCTGGTGATCCGATTGGGGATGGACCCCGACCGAAACCAGTTGTTGAACACTGCAGTCAAAATCGGAACAAAGATGTGCGACAGCCTCAAGTACAATTCATAGGGCAAACCATCCAGACCGGGCGACTTGCCTCTGCCGACCTTCTTCAAAACCGCGTAGACTTCGCCGTCCGTGATCTCTCCCTCGCAGCTAGCCGCTTCAGTCGGCGAAAGCCGAGGAAAGTCAGCCAAATAGCTACGAAACTCCTCCTCACGGAGACCAGGCTCCTTGGTAAACCGGCTCTCGAAATGGCGCCGAAACGCCTCGCACATGTCGTCAGTGGCCCGAAGAGTACGCCCCTCCGGGGATTCGACTTCACGAATGTAACGATCGCCACCTCGACGGACCTCTTCCCTGCGCAGATCTGCGCCCAAGTTCACAGCTTCGGAAGACATCTTGCTTAACTTATGTCTAATTACCTGGCCCATGTACCGCTCGCTATTCGAACGATCCAGGGCCTCCTTAGCTAAGGCTATCTCTAGGGGATCCCCCCCAGCCACCGCCCGGGAATAACTAGACTTGAGTGTCTTCACCTTATCAGCTCTATCTAGAGCGAGCCGTTTGCTGAAATTAGTGGTGAAGGACCTAATCCTACACTTAAGGCGTTCCCACCACTTATTCCCGATAACCGCCCCCACTAGCTCCCGCTGCACTAGTCTAATTAGCTGTTCCCGAAAGTCCTCCCTGTCCAGTAAGGACAGATTGAACTTCCAGTACCCAGCCATTCTAGGCCTACAGTCTAACGCCACCCGGGCACAAACGAGTTTGTGGTCCGAATAGCCTACCCAGTGGAACGTAGGGCAATCTAGTAGATCTATGTCGGCTCTTCTAACTAACATTCTGTCAAGGTAGCTAACTACCTTGTCACAAGGCCAATTAAGAGCCCACGTCCACATTTTCCCCCCGGGATGATCGACCCGGTATCTATCGACGAGACCATAATCGTCGATCAGATCAACCAGGCTACGATCGCCCCTTCTCCCGCTAGCTCCCCGCCCCCTGTCTAACTTGGGGTCCAGGATGGCATTCCAGTCCCCCATTAAAACTAGGCGCGTTGAATCCACTAGGAACGGCCCCAACCGCCGAAAAAACGAGACCCGCTCCTCCCGGTCGTTGGGCGCATAAACCGCAACGACTCGGAACGAACCACTTTTCACGGCAATATCGGCCACGATCAACCGGCCCTCGGCATCGGTATGCACAAGGTCCACCTTCGCATCAAGAGTACGCCTGACAAGCAAAGAAACTCCTCTGGCAGAACGGTCCCCATATGCTGAATAGACGACAAAGTCATCGTCCAGCACACACGCATCGGAACTGCAAACAAAGTGGGTCTCCTCGATCGCGGCAACATCCACATCCAGGGACAGAAGGTCCCGGAGCAGGCGGGCAGCCTTACCCCGATCCCTTAAGCCCCTCACATTCAAAGTCGCTAACTTGGTTGACATCTTCTAAGCCTGCAAGTAAAGAAAAAGTGCAAAAACCCTTATTCACATACGGGGCGGAAATCTGCGTCAGTCAGGACCCCGACGGATTGTCCCAGGCTCCCTACACCAAGATCTGACGTCATTCGTCCTTCCAGGACAATCCCGCCGACATCCGAAGGATAAGTGAGTTTTAGACACCTATATAAGGAGGGATGGAGAATAACAGGGACCCTCCCGGAGCAAAATTGCCTTAGTCTCTTTAGGTAAGGTGAGTCCGTCTCGATCATCCTTATTTTTGGGAAATTGTCTTTCGCTTCTGCCACATGCCCCCAGACTTTCAAGTACGCCCCCGTGTCTCTGACACAGGTAAGTACTCCTGGGGCCTCAGGGAAGTTACGCGGGTCCTCCACCGACTTCCCATCCACTGTTTCCAGTTTATACAGGAGCCCTAATAGGGCCCTCTTTTGGTTGGACAGGGCTTTTCTGTATTCCTCCCTGTCCACCTTACAAATGTCTTCAGGTCCAGCAAAAAGTTTCTTCTTTTTCTTTCCCCTGGAACGGAGGGGAGGGGAAGAGGAAGATGTATGCGGGGGAGTTGAATCTGCGCTAAGGGGAGAGATGGGGGGAAAGGGAGGTGTATCACGGGTAGGGGAAGAAGAAGAGCTCCTTGTTTTTGGTACTGCCCGCTTTTCTTTCGGGTCAGCCGGGACGGAAGTGAACCTGACCTTGTCTCTGCTTGCCTCTGCCCGACTGCGCCCCGGGTTCTTCAATTGTTGCCTTTCCATCTCCTCATCCTCCTCTCTACCTCTCTTTAGGGTAGACATCCGAGGTGATGGCATAGAGTCTACCTCCATTTCTTGTAGTTGTTGTTGTTGTTGTTGTTTCTGCTGCTTTTTCTTTACTTGAGGTTCTTGTTTTTCCTCCTTTTTGGGGCTTTCCATCTTCTTCGGGTTCCCTGCTTTCTTGTGGCTTTCAGCCGGGTTTTCAGCAGGCTTTCCGGTCTTTGGGGTCTCTTCTTTCCTTCTCGGACTTTCTACCTTTTTGGAGTTTTCCTCCTTTTTTGCCCGTTGTTGTGAAGTTGCAGTCCCCTCTTTCTTGGGGGGAGAAGGCATATTTTTTGCCCTTTTGTTAGCAACCTCCTTCCAAGTCCCTTCCTGGTCCTTGTTCCCTTTCCCTTCTTCTGCTACTGCTGCCTCTTTTACTGCCTCTTTTGCTGCTGGTGTGGCTGCTGAGGGCTGACGCAGTTTACTGGGGCACTCTTTCGCCATGTGGCCCGCTGTGCCGCATGACCAGCAGTACGGCTTCCGCCCCTCCACCACAACCAACATCCTTCTGTTTCGGCATGTGAGTATATTGGGGACGTCCTTGAAAGCTCCCTGCGTCAGGGTGACTTGCAACTCTATGTCGCCCGTTGCAATTCCTGACTTCCCAAGAACCGCCCTGACCTCATTCACCTTCCCAAATTTAGTGAAGAAGGCACCCATCCTGTCTTCACTGATGTCAACAGGCACTCCGTGAACCGTAATTTTCGTCTTGCGAGTTCCCAAGTATTCTGTTTGCAACCGCAAGTTTCTCGTCGTTAAGATGTTCCCCGCTAGTGCTTTTGCCTCCTGCTCCGTGGGGAGGAGAATGTCCCACATAGCGTTCGACCTTCTTGCTAGGACTCTTGGATGGATTTTGAGAGTCTTGAGGACCTCTTCCATGGTCTCCCTGCCTACCCCAACCAGTCTATGGCTTTTTACATCCGAGGTAAGCAAGGAAACGATTCGCGTCTTCACAGCTTCCCATACTTCTGTGATTGTCACAAACTCATTATTTTTAAAAGACTCCTCAAACTTGCTGTATTGAGTCTCATAATATTCCTCGTCCTTCTTCGCTTGTTTATTCCTACACCAGGCCGTTTCTACAGGTGACACCGGCGGTGATGAATTGTTTGTATTTTCCTCCGCCATGGTGGCAAGCCACCACGACGGGACAAATAAACCTTGTCGCTTTTTCTTTTTTTAAATTGTTTCTCTGATTACAGAAATGAACCAAATAAAAGGAACTAAAACATGGACAACAAAAGGTAAAAGTACTTCAAACAAAAAATACGCAACGAAAAACGTGGGGGAGGGAAAAATAACTTACAGACCAATAAACAAAAAAAGAAAAATAAACAAAAAAAAAGCACAACTGAAATAAACAGAAAAGTAAGACTGAAAAAAAAAAGTTCAAAAGAAAAAGTTTTTAGCAAAACAAATCAAACTCAAAATAAAGGAAAACACTTATCAGTTCACACTTGAAACGTTTCGTCACACTACAACACCTCGTCCAAAATCAACAAGACCTGGGAGCAACTTAATACAAACCCTGCAAACTAACTGATGAATCAAGCTGGTATTTATATAGAAATACCTCCACTCAGGTACCAGCAGCCAATCACAGCCCAAGCAATGGACTATCCCACTTTAGCACAATGAGATGCTCCATTGCACCATAAATAGCTCTCTTCCTCAAGGTTGGATTACTTTTTATTTTACCTCAGCTTACTCCACAACTGAGTGTTTATCTTGACCACGTGATTGTTCGACATGGCGCTGCGAACAGGATTATTGACACCCGAAAATTGGGAACTCTTCTTCATTGAAGCAGGCATATCCACTGACTCGGCCAAAACTCATGAAACAAGGTTTGCGGATGAGAAGCTGACAATCGAGAGCCTTCAAATGCTGGATCGATCTATGCTTAAGGAGCTGGGAGTCACTTTAATTGGAGAAGCCCTGTGTATCATCAAGCAGGCTAAGGAATCCACCACCCAGACAACCCGTATTCAGGCACTAGCAGCCAAGCCTCCTCATCTCAATCTCGAGATGACACCACAGCAATTCAGGAAGTTCCGAATTGACTGGGATGTCTTTACCAAGATGACGAATATGCCAAGCTCCCAAGCTAATATTCACTTATATAATTGTGATGATGAAGCTGTGCAAAACGCCATAATCAACACACACCCTGACTTCTTTACCACTGATCCAGATAAGCTACTTGACATGGTAGAAGCATTGGTCACCCAGAGGTCAAGTCCTATTGTCCATCGCCTTGCTTTTGCCTCCATGTTTCAGGATGCGGATGAGCCAATACAAAGTTACCTTGTCCGCCTCAGAGCCATAGCCGTTGATTGTAACTTTACCTGCCCCTCGTGTGAGCATGACCTGTCTGATATATACATCAAGGACCAGATCATCCGTGGAATAGCAAATGACACACTCCAGGCTGACCTACTGGCCAAAGCTGGGGCACTTAAATCCCTTGAGCAAAATATCCGTCATGCTGAGGCATTCGAATCAGCATTGCGAGACCAAACCTCAATGGCCGGCGCTTCAGATACAGCTGCTGCTCGGCTATCAACATACCGCAGACAGAAGGGTACACCACAAGCTAACGAGGGGATCCGTACCAGCACCTATGGCAACTGCAATGTTAAACCAAACCAGCAGGCTTGCTTAGGTTGTGGCAGCCACCAGCATAGCACCTCAGGAACTGGATCCCGCCGGCTAAAATGCCCAGCATTGGGACAAACATGTAGTAACTGTGGGAAGCCCAATCACCTATCGAGGGTATGCCGGGCTAAGAAACTAGCTCAAGCGGTCAGGAAAAGCCCAGAGGCTAATGAAGCTGCCATGGACACGCTTATTGCCCACATCACATTCAATCAAACGACAGGCACGTATACATCTAAAGACACATGCCAGGTAAGGGAAATTGATGCGTATGTTGTTCCGTTCTCACCAAAACCGGATCCCAGACAAGTTAAGAATATCCCCAGAAATCACAGCACTAGGATGACGATCTTTCCTGACAGTGGGGCCACCATATGTCTCGGGGGACTTAAGCACCTTCTGAATATGGGGCTCACTACCAACAACCTCATTCCATCAAAAAAAGTCGTTCGAGCTGTGGGAGGCTTTACACTTGTCTGTCAGGGTTGGCTCCCTGTGGAATTCATCGTCCAAGGAAGAACAACTAAACAAGCCCTATACATATGCAAAAAGATTCAGCGGCTATACTTCAGCAAAGCAGCCTGCATTGATGTAGGGATACTGTCCAAAGACTTTCCTAAGCCGACGACTACAATATTACCCCAAACAGCAATGCAACACCTGCCCTCGACAAGCACACATAAAAAATCGGACGCAAGCACTAAACAATGCAAAGTCGAGGGACAACTTCCAACGCGTCCCAAAAAACTCCCTTTTCCCCCAACAGAACAAAACATTGATAGACTCAAGAATTGGCTATTGAATCAATTCGCCGAAACGGCGTTCAAGAACAATGGTGAATTCCCACCAATGTCTGGCCCCAATGCACATATACACCTCAAAGAAGGAGCAGTCCCCAAAGCCAGACATAACCCAATTCCTGTGCCTTTTCACTTCAAAGAGCCCGTAAGACAGGCCCTTTGGGAAGAATCTATACCACTTGAAACTTGACAGATAAGATGTGTATTTATTAATATATACTTAATGGGTCTGTTATATTACATCGTGTTTTATCAAAACCAGCACTATATATATATATATATATATATATATATATATATATATATATATATATATATATATATAAAGAATATGCCTGTTCCGCGTACACAATTCTGGAAAATAAATCCTTGTTGAAAACAGAACTATACTTAAACACTGTCATGGTTCCTTACCTATAACTACAAAATGAACTATTCATAACACTATGTATACTATGCCTCTCAAGAGAGAGGGTCGAATCGAGTCGAGCCGATAGTAGTTCACTCCAAACCAGACTGACAGTCATACTCACACCTTCCACATCTTGTATTATTATTTCGTGTAATATACCTTTGTTATTTCTACTCTTGTGTTCGTGTTGTTCTTCCTTGGTCCTAACCTGGACTATAACAGTGGTGACGAGGATAGTGAAAAAACGAATTCTACGTAAATTTTACTATCGGTGGTCCATAACAGAGGCGACGGAGATATTGAGAAAACACAAGTTCTACGCGAAGATAAAAAAAAACTTTTTGGACACCAACCATAACAGTGGTAACGAAGACACGAATTTTACCTGTCAGCCAGAATAGAATCGAATTCCACGCAGGAAAATTTTTTCGTACCAAGGTTCCAGAACAACAGACGACAAAGACCTGAAGTCTACAATGAGAAAAAAGGAAAAATCGTTACACAAGTACACAACTCTAGCTACAAAGTACATATTGCGAAAAGAAAAAGTAAGGGGAAAAAGTGAGTTTTTTTCCTCCTCTTCTCAGGACAACTGTGTTATTATTAAATTACAGTGTAAACATGGAAGACTTTAAGGCAACCATATTGGAACTAATGAAAATGCCATTCGAGCAGCAAAAAAAATGAATAAAGACAGACTAGGCTCGAAGAAAAACAATTAGAAATTCAACAGAAGAAACGAAGAAAAGCAACTCGAACTACAAGAATTACTACTACGGGCAATAACAAATAAAGGACAAAATTCTGAAAATGAAGCGGCATTCTTAAAAAATGCTATATAGAGCTCAATCAAAGACTTCACTTATGCACCGGACGAAGACAAAACCTTTGCGGCTTACTTCAGAAGATACGAAGATTCACATGAGTTTCATTGTGGCAATTGGTCAGACGCGAAAAAAGTACGTCTACTACTGAGGAAACTAGGGTCAAGCGAATACACTAAATTCATAGACTACATCCTATCGAGGAAAACGAATGAGTTGACTTTCAGGGAACCCGTGTAACTTTTAACGGAATTATTTAGTTCGAACACTTCACTATTCCACAGAAGGTGGAAATGTTTAAATTTAACAAAAAAGGATAGCGAAGACTATATAACATTCGCTTTCGTAGTAAACAAACACTGCGATGAGTTTAAGTTATCTGAAGTCAGCCCTGACAATTTTAAAAGTTTGATATTCGTCCAAGGCCTGGTTTCGACTAAAGATGCGGAGATCAGACGGAGAATTCTAACAAAATTTGAGAGTGAACCAAAACTGACGCTACAAAAATTGGCTGAGAACTGTCAGAGATGTATAAGCTTAAAAAGGGCTCAAAAGATATCAAAGAGACTGACATCGCTCACATACGAAAAGTACAACGACAAACACGTTTTTCTCCCTCCTCAAAAACAAACCAATTATTTTACTACAAAAGTCAAATGAAACCTCAGAAGAAACCACCACCCAGTCCATGCTATCGCTGTGGGACTTTACATTGATACAAACATTGTCCATACCGCTAAAAGACTTGTCTGTCGTGCAATAAAGTGGGACATAAAAGTTCGAACTGTAGAACCAAGAAAGAAAACCAAAGCCGAGTAAGAGTCACTAGAACTGACCAATCGGACGGGATAAATATACGAAAATACGTACAAGTAGAAATGTTAAACAAAAAAATCAGATTACAATTAGATTCCGGATCAGATTTAATCATTATTAACTTACAGACGTGGAAGAAATTAAACAAACCGACGATGTTGAGAACAGATAAAATAGCCAGGTCGGTAATAGGAAAAAAAATCAAATTCGTGGGGGAGATTATCACAAATGTGACGTTCAACGGAATGGCCAAGAAATTAAAGATGTATGTTCTAAAAAATACGGAAAATTTATTTGGAACTGACTGGATGCAGAAATTTGACCTCTGGGATTTGCCGATAAATACGTTCTGCCAAGAAGTGGAATGGTTATCGATCGAGGCAGAGAAATTGAAAGAGAAATTGAAGGAGTGTTTCCCCGATGTATTTTCAGCCGGCTTCGGGAGGTGTAAAAAAATGACGGCCAGAATCGAACTAAAAGAAAATGTACAACCCATTTTCAAGAAGAAAAGAAATGTACCTTTCGAAGAGTTGGATAGACTCGTGAAAGCCGCTATATTGACAAAGGTGGAATATAGTCAATGGGCCGCACCTACGGTTTACGTGAAAAAAGAAATTGGGTGAGATACTAGTATACGCTGATTTCTCGACGGGATTGAATGCAGCGATTAAGGATTATCACTATCCTCTCCCTAGTCCAGAGGAAGTTTTCACAAAGTTGAACGAAGGAAAATTTTTCTCAAAAATAGACTTGAGCGAAGCATACCTACAAGTACCAGTAGATGAGGAAAGCTCGAGGTTGTTGTGTATAAACACACATAAAGGATTATATAAATTCCAGAGATTACCATTCGGGATCAAGGTTGCGCCGGCGATATTTCAGCAAATAATGGACACTATGCTAGGCGGACTGGATTTCACGATCGCATACCTTGATGACATCCTGATAAATAGCAAAAATATTGAACAACACTGGGAACACGTTCCAGAGGTTTTCAGGCAGATACAAAATTACGGTTTTAAGGTAAAGGAAAATAAATGTGACTTCTTTATGAAGGAGATAAAATATCTGGACCATATTATTAACGAAGAACGAAGAAGACCAGACCCAGAAAGAGCCACGACAATAAAAAAAATGCCGGCTCCAAAAAATTTAGCCGAGTTACAAAGCTTCTTGGGCTTAGTAAATTATTATTAAGAATTTATTCCTAACATGCACAAATTTCGCGCACCCCTAAACGAACTGTTGAAGAAGGAGAAAGTTTGGGAATGGTCATATGAATGTCAGAAAACTTTCGACAAAATCATTAAGACTCTAACAGCAGATTTATTTTTAGCGCATTATGATCCAAAATTGGAAATAATAGACGTGAGTGCCTATGGTTTTGGGGCATGTATACTTCATAAAATGCCGGATGGGACACTAAAACCCATCGCGCAAGCGTCAAGAACTTTACTACCAGCCGAACAAAATTACTCGCAAATCGAAAAAGAAGGGCTGGGGATTATTTTTGCGATTACAAGATTCCACAGATACATTTACAGTAGATTTTTCACCTTGCAGACGGATCACAAGCCGTTACTAACAATATTTGGATCAAAGAAATGACTATCTGTCTACACTGCTAATAGATTACTAAGATGGGGGACGATTTTATTAAATTATAATTTCAAATTGGAGTATCTTCCATCAAACAAAATCGCGCATGCAGACGGTCTTTCGAGACTAATAACAAAGAAAACGGAGCCATTAGAAGATTCCGTAATTTCAGCTCTACGATATGAGGAAGATATTAGAACATCATTATGTAGTACAATTCGAAACCTCCCCGTCACATTACAGGAAATAAGAAACGAAGCAGTGAATGACTAATTTATAAAGGAAACGAAAATAAAAGTTGCAGGAAAAGATAAGAATATATCAGAGAGTTTTTCGTTATGTGATAATATACTGCTATATAATGAAAGAGTAGTAACCCCGAAAATGCTACAAAGGCGAATCCTCAAGGATTTTCACGTTGGCCACCCAGGAAAGACCAGGATGAAATCCTTAATGCGAAGTTACGTGTATTAGCCAAACATGGATCAAGATATTATACATATGGTGGACAAATGCAAGGGCTGTTTCTTAGCAGCCAAGGCACCTCCGATCACTCATAAGCCATGGCCTAAGACAGATCGATCGTGGTCGAGAATCCATGTAGATTTCGCTGGTCCATTAGAGGGTTTCTACTATTTGATTGTAATAGACAGTTACAGCAAATGGCCAGAAGTATTTCGTTGTAGAAAACCTACTTCTGAGACGACAATAAAATGTCTTCACGAGCTGTTTGCTCGTTTCGGAGGGGTTGATTGTTTAGTCACCGATAATGGAACACAATTTACATCTGCGGATTTTTAAGAATTTTGTGAAACTTTTCAGGTGAAACACATCAAATCTCCGCCATATCATCCAAGGTCGAACGGGCAAACGGAGAGGTTTGTAGATACATTAAAAAGAGCACTAAGGAAAGCTTATGACGTACCAACAGAAAAGGCTTTACAACAATTCTTGCAAGTGTATAGAATTACACCGAACAGTACTACGCCATCGGCATTATCGCCGGCGGAAATGATGTTCGCCTGAAAAATTAGACCGGTATTCGACAAATTACAGCCAAAACAGACAAAGTAATCTCCAACGTCGTTTGCACCAAAAAGAAAAATTTAGCCCAGGGGAGAAAGTTTTTTTTTTTTTAATTTTCAAAAGCAACACATCCTATTGGGAGCCAGATACAATAGAGAAACGAATCGGGAACGTGATTTACATAATTCAGGGTCCGAAGTTCTCGCATAAAAGGCACTTAAATCAGATCAGAAATAGGCTGAGGATTCTAGCGGCCTGCCTCAGGAAGAGGAGGAAATAATGGACACAATATTTGACACTTTCAATATGCAAAGGCCTCAAGCAATTTCAGAACCGCGAAAATCAAGCAGAAAAAGAAAATTTACAGAGTCTTTGGTGATTAATCCGAAGAGGAAAAAATATTAAAGACACCTGCGAGGTAAAAGCTTGGGATTGGGGTGTCATGGTTCCTTACCTATAACTACAGAATGAACTCTTCATAACATTATGTATACTACGCCTCTCAAGAGAGAGGGTCGAATCGAGTCGAGCCGATAGTAGTTCAACTCCAACCCAGACTGACAGTCATACTAACATCTTCCGCATCTTGTATTATTATTTCGTGTAATATACCTTCGTTATTTCTACTCTTGTGTTCGTGTTGTTCTTCCTTGGTCCTAACCTGGACTATAACAAACACGAAAACAATAAACAAAAACTAAAATTCTTGAAGCTATATACATAAAACAGTTGAAACCTAACCTGAACAAAATAAACTACGAAATCGCCACAAATATTCTTAAATGCCATATTAATACTTCTCGTTTTCACTCTCGCGTGGTCATGTGTGACGTCATGAGCTGCGGTGTGATTTTCGCTTCCAGCGTCTTATATGCACGAATTTGTCGTTGCATGGAAATCTTCCATGTAAACAGAAACAGACTATCATCACTGCCTTGTCTGTGCATTATTTAACATATTGTAATGTAATTGTCATCTTTGATAATTTCTTATGTTAGCCGAAAGCTTAGATAGGATTAAAAAAAATATGTATCAATATTGTGATTTTCTTTCTTCATTTAATGACAATGTTATTAAGCTTATCAGACGATATGAAAAGAATTTACATAAAATAAATCGACAACACTTGTCTATATTATTTAATGAAGCATGAATCAATATATATATATATATATATATATATATATATATATATATATATGAGGAGTGTTCCTTTTAACAATGGCAGGATATTCATATCGTGAGCAGGCGGATATATTTTTTACATACGGTCATGTGAATGATAATGGACTCATGGCTGCACATCTGTATCAGATTGCGTTTTCAGACCGAAGGCAAGTCGAGTCATCCAACCTTTGCTGCTGTTTATCGTTGCGTTGCAGAGACAGTGTCTGTGGACGCACCAGCTATGGATCGGAGAAGACCGATATAGGGTTAGCACATTGTGGCCTTGTTCGTAGTTAATATTGTTAAGAGTTGTTTTTTTTCTTTTTTATTATTAAATCTTCCTTTATTTTTAATCTTTTTTACAGGTGGATGCAGTTAATATATTTGTGTTTTCTACTAGAATGTTTCTAGTTTTGAACCAATGATAAGTGTATATGAAAATGAAACATCGAGAATTATAAGCAGTCAATTACTGATATCCCCTGACGAGTGGACATAGTAATTCCCAGAACTTCCGTCTACGAAACTCTAGATTCGGGACGCTGAAGGTAATATCCTTCAGATAATTGACAAATCTTTTACTTGCATTAATTATATACATATCTACAGAGTGTATCAAAGAATACTTTTACAAATTTGGAAACGGTTTCCTGACACCAAAAACAAGGTAAAGTTTCCATATAAATGTTATGGGGGCCTCCCCTTTTTCATATAAGTGGACTCGACCAGAGTGTTACTTGGACTGCTGCCCTTAATTACCCAGAGTCAGTCAGAATATACAGAGAGAGAGAGAGAGAGAGAGAGAGAGAGAGAGAGAGAGAGAGAGTGAACAGAGATTGTGATTGAGTTGGAGGTAGAGTAATAGTGTGAGGTAACCGTCTCAGTTACAAGCAGGTAGACTCTAAGGAAGTCCCACTTCGAGACTGTATATATATTATTATTATTGCTACTAACCGCGTTCCTGGATTTACTAACAGTATTACCCATTGTATTATTGTGTAAATACATTTAATTTCTTATCGTTATTTCTTGCGTTTGTCATACTTTGGAGACTGAATTTCATCTCGGAATCCACAACAATAAACATATGTCGAAAAGGACATCGTTCTACCTTAACACAGAAACTCATAACAATTTTCCGAAATGTACTCAGCATGCTTTTGACACACGCATCCACCCGTCGGATCATCGATTGGTGAACACTTTCAAATATTCTCACACGGTGTCGAATGGTTTCGTAGGCCCCCATGACACGTTGATTAAGCGTCTTATGAGGCTTATCTACAAATCCCAGTACAAGAAGAGAGTTCGAAAATCCTTTGCATTAATATGCACAAAGGGTTGTACAAATTCAGCAGACTACCATTCGGAGTAAAAGTTGCACCTGCAATTTTTCAGCAAACGATAGACACAATGCGCACGGGCCAGAATTTCGCGACCGCTTATCTGGATGACATTCTAATTAAGAGCGACAATATTGAAGAGCACACATAACACATAAAAGAAATTTTCAGAAGACTTCAGGACTTTGGGTTCAAAGTAAAAAGAGAAAAGTGTGATTTTTTCCTAAAGGAAATTAAATATTTAGGTCAGATAATAAATGAAAATGGCAGGAAAACGGACCCAGAGAGGTAATCGGCAATTAAAAATATGCCGGAACCAAAAAATGTTGCAGAACTACAAAGTTTCCTGGGCCTAGCTAACTACTATAGCAAATTTATTGATAATATGCATAAACTGAGTGACTAAAAAAGGAGCATAATTGGAATTGGACAGAGGACTGTAAAAAAGCATTTAAGGAAATAATACAAAAAATAACTTCGGAGTTAACATTGACACATTTCGATCCCGAAATCGAAATCATTATTGCAAGTGACGCAAGCTCACATGGGGTAGATGCGTGTATTTTACACAAGATGCGGAACGGTACAAACAAACCCGTTGCACACGCATCTAGATCATTATTACCGGCGGAGATAAACTATTCACAGATCGAAAAGAAGGCATTGGGCATAATTTTTCCATTAATCGTTTTCACAGATATATTTATGGGAGAGAGTTCACACTCCAAACGGATCACAAACCACTTCTTACCCTTTTCGGTTCAAATAAAGGTCTACCAGTCTATACAACGAACAGACTTTTAAGATGGGGAACTGTGTTACTAAACTACAATTTTAAACTGGAATTCTTACCATCAAAGAAAATAGGAGACGCTGACGGACTATCGCGATTAATACCTGCGAAAAGCGAACCGTTAGAAGATTCGGTAATTGCCGCATTACAAGCTGAAGATGAAATCAGCAAGGTACTATGCAATACAATAAAGGAACTACCTGTAACGCTGCTAGAGATAAGACGAGAAGCAGAAAGAGGCGAGTAAATTCAGGATACCAAGAAAAAAATAGAAGAGAAAGTGAAGAATTTAGAAGACAGTTTCTCAATCTGTGACAACATATTATTGTATAACGAGAGAGTAGTAATACCGAAGTCACTACGAAGAAGGATCTTAAAAGATTTTCACTTAGGACATCCCGGAAAAAAACCGGATGAAATCACTTATGAGAAGTTTTGTCTACTGGCCGAACATGGACGATGATATCATGCAAATGGTGGAAAGTTGCAAAGGTTGTGCTGCTGCGGCGAAAGCATCACCCTCTATACAAAAGCCATGGCCTAAAGTCGACAGACCATGGTCCAGAATACACATGGATTACGCAGGACCCATTAAGGGTTACTACTATTTAATAACAGTATATAGTTTCAGTAAATGGCCAGAGGTTGCCAGATTTAAACACCCGACAACAGAAAATACCATAAACTGTTTACACGAACTATTCACGAGATTTGGCGTCGCGGATTGTTTGGTAAGCGATAACGGCACACAATTTACCTCCAGTGACTTCAAAGAATTTTGTGAGAGATATCAAGTAAAACATATCAAGATAGCTCCGTACCACGCGAGGTCGAACGAACAAGTCGAAAGATTCGTTGACACACTAAAAAGAGCGTTAAAAAAGCCGAGGATGTACCGACGATAAAAGCGATACAACAGTTCCTCCAAGTGTACAGAATAACACCTAACGTGAACACGCCATCGGGTCTTTCACCAGCGGAATTGATGTTTGCTCGGAGAATAAGGTCTGTGTTTGACAAATTATTGCCAAACAAGAACAAAAACCAGTATACACCGATTGTACCAAAGAGACCATTTAAACCTGGAGAACGGGTTTAGATATTTAGAAACAATATGGCTTACTAGGAGCCGGGCACAATAATCAACAGATTAGGAAATCTAATGTACACAGTACAAGGAGAGAAGTTTTCATATAGAAGACATATCGATCAATTACAAAAAAGACGGATTGAGGAGCCAAGCTCGTCAACCACAGAAAACGATGATTCAATGGATGCAATCTTTGAAGCGTTTGAGATCCAAAGACCGCAGGAAGACACAGAAATGAGAAGATCAAACAGGAAGAGAAAATTTGTCGAACCCCTGAATATCAACCATAAGAGACAAAAATACTAACTCCCTCCAAAAAAAGGGATCTAAGGAGGTGAGTGTTATGGAGTCCTCCCCTTTTTCATATAAGTGGACTCGACCAGAGTGTTACTTGGTCTGCTGCCGTTAATTACCCAGAGTCAGTCAGAATATAGAGAGAGTGAGCAGAGATTGTGATTGAGTTGGAGGTAGAGTAATAGTGTGAGGTAACCACTTGTAGAAGTCAGTTACAAGCACGTAGACTCTAAGGAAGTCCTACTTCGAGACTGTATATATATATATATTATTATTGCTACTAACCGCGTTCGTGGATTTACTAACAGAATTACCCATTGTATTATTGTGTAAATACATTTAATTTCTTATCTTTATTTCTTGCGTTTGTCATTCATTGGAGACCGAATTTCATGTCGAAAAGGTCATCGTTCTACCTTAACACAGAAACTCATAACAAATTTCCGAAATGTACTCAGCATGCTTTTGACACACGCATCCACCCGTCGGTTCATCGATTGGTGAACACTTTCAAATATTCTCACACGGTGTCGAATGGTTTCGTAGGCCCCTATGACATGTTGATTAAGCGTCTCTGAATTATTAAAGTTTTCTGCATAAACCAGTTGTTTCAGATGATCCTATAAATGTAAATACAAAAGATTGTGGTCGGGGGTAATGTACAGACGATGTAATCGGTCTGTCGCGAACAATGAGACTAAAATTTCCTGGAGCCCCATCATGCATGAACCACATGCGTCTTCGTATTAGCAGAGGGACATCCCCTAGCAGGTCTGGAAGTGTGTAAAGTCCTTGTAGTCAGATCCTGTAAGAAGTGTTGGGAGAACATATGAACCTTTCAGACCACACATTAATCGTAAACTGATGCTGGCATCATGGGGATTCCGATCCGCCCACAAATGTTGTTTGTGTAAATTTTTCATTCAATCTTTTCAAAATGTTGCCTCATCCGTAAACAAAACTGAAGTGTCAAACAACAGATCGGCAGTTTGTGTAATAAGTCATCGGCAAAAGGTTTCCCGTGGTGAGTGATGAGAGGGCGGAAGACTCTGCACACATCGCAAATGATACAGATACAGGAGCTGAGCTTGAAGTACCCTCCATGCGGTCCATTTGACGTGTGCTGATACCTGTATCGGCTCTGTTAGTTGTAGAATGTGTCCTTCGTGGTCAGACGTACAAACGGACTTCAGTCTTCCTCGAGCCATAGTTTGTGATACCACAGATCCTGTCCCAGCTAAGAGATCTGCTACAAACGTGCAGCCACGAGTCCATTATCATTCGCGCGACCGTATGTAAAAATCATATCTGCCTGCTCACAATATGAATATCCTGCCATTGTTAAACGGAACACTTCTCAGTTAACTCACTACTACACACGTTAAACGTTGAAGATAGATTAGCCACAAATGTACACGAATGACAAATGTAACCTAGTCTACATGCAACACAGCACCATATATACTTAAACTTTAAATTTATTAACTCAAAAACGAAGAATTTGCGGATATATGTTTATATGAACTTTTGTCCTTATTTTGGTGTGAGTAACCCACCCCCAATATTTGCAAAAGTATTTTTGATACACCATATATATATATATATATATATATATATATAAAGTGAACATTGAAGTCAACATTCAGAGGCGACAGGCTGTTTCATGCTGGACGCAATCGTCAGGCCGCCCATTGCGTCCAGGATGAAACAGCCTGTCGCCTGTGAGTGTTGACTTCAATGTTCACTTTTATATTTATATTTACATACGCTCTATCTCTGATATTGAGCACTTTATCCCATAAATATAGCACACCTTAAAACTATATTTCTTCACACACACACACACACACACACACACATATATATATATATATATATATATATATATATATATATATATATACAGGGTGTCCATAATGTTGGTGTGCAGTTTAAAAAATTTATAACTTTATTTGTATTTGCGATAGAAATAATCTGTAAAAAATGTTATAAAATTTAATGTACCTAGTTTTAAGTATAGCTAAAATAACTAATGTGATTTCAGGCATTACTGTAAATCAGTTGGCAAATGTTTTCCGTGAACTTCAAAATCGTATTATCCTTTGTATTGCTAATGATGAGGGACATGTGGAAACTTAAATAAAATTTCAATAAAACTTTAAAAAAATAAAGATTTACTTCTTTCTTATCCTTTTTTCAAATCATTTGTACCGCAAATACAAATAAATTTATAAATTTTTAAAGTGCACAGGAACTTTCATATATATATATATATATATATATATATGTTGGGGGTTAATTTTGAATGATCCTGAATATTTATTTATCTTAAAATCCTTGTTGGTTAGCAGCGGGTCTCGTTATTGTATCACCTGTGTACACCCTTAGATTTCGCGTGCCGCTGACGTCCGTCCAGAATTCGTGTATTCCTGATATTTCCTTACAGTTGCCAATTCTGAGACAGATTGCTTCGTTCGTGGTAAATCTTGCCAGTTACCGCAACGTAGTTCACCTCTACAGAGAGAGTCCACTTCTGCGAGTAGGTAAGTACGGAGCCATCCAGTGTACTGCGGTGTTTAATTTGGGGCATTTCAGTTTATAAACTAAACAACCAGCACCGAGCGATTGGGTCGGGGGTAAGAAAGAATCCGGTTGTGAAGTTCGAGTTTTATTGTTTGCAACAGTTGACTTCATCAACTCAATCGCTTAGAGCAGCTGTTGTGCACGGGGAGGCTTTGAGAGAGAGTGTGAGAGAGAGAGAGAGAGAGAGAGAGAGAGAGAGAGAGAGAGAAAGAAAACATGTATGACAGGGGGTGTCACTGAGAGCGTATGCATTTTTTTTTTTTATCTCCGATCAGGGTTGTCTATTAATGCCTAATAACGGTGAGAGCAGTTGCAATGAAAACCAACTAAAATTCTTCCATGTGGCGTGTCCCTTCAGGACATGGGCGATCACGGCTCTCCACAATTTCCTATCCCGTGTAGCCCTTATTAAACATTTTCTTTGTGTTGTATCTTCTAAATCCCGTCTTTTCTTAGTATGCGACCTAGAAATTTCAAATGTCTCTTTCTGATGCTATGTATAAGTATCATTGTGGTGTTTATTTTCGCCTTAAACTTCAGTTTTGCCAACTTGTGTTCACTCCACGAATCAAAGGTTTTTTGCAACAGTATATATCCATGTATGGTACTTTCTGATATCATTAAAGATCGTAAGAATTTTTTCTTTTTAAATAATAATTTAGGTGTATAAGTCTTACTAATTAACCCATAGCTTGGGGAGAAGAGGTAGATTCATACTTTTCGTAATTGAATATAAGTAAGTCAACTTAAATTCGAACGATTAACAATTCTAGGCTATTATCCATTAAAGAGGCAAGCTTACAGCAGCTGGTATTCGTAAGCGGTCACCCATCTAGGTACTGATCATTCTCGATGTTCTGTAAATTCAGTGAATGAGTGTGAAACGGTGTTTCAACGGATTATGACCGTAAGCACTCTCATGATGTCATTTTAATCAGTGATCATAAAATCAGTTGTATATTTTAGATATTTCAAGACAGCATAGCTGATAGTTTATACATTTTTAGATATCATTTTTCTTATACATTTTTAGATATCATTATTTTTAGGTATCACTGATAGCTTAGACAATTCCAGACAGTAGAGCCTGTATATTAGATATTTCTAGACAGTATCGCTGATAGTGTCCTTCAGGACACATGGCACAGTGGATAAAGATGTTCGTTAGATCCAGTGACAGGACCAAAAGAGTTGCGATTTCAATACCTGGTTAAGGCAGTGGAGAACTTGGAGGGGTGAATTAACTAAAGATGACTGATAACTGATATCCATTATACATGGCAGGTGTAACTACAACAGTCTACCTTAGCGAGTGAAATAAAGCGTCCAGTTCAGCTGAAGAAGACCGGAGCGTACAACGGCTGAAACGTTGTGATAAAAATGGCAACAAAGATGAGGACAGTAGTCAAAATAATGTAAATAGTGTACATAATACCTCATCTCAGAAATATAGACAGATATTGAAAGGCCGAAATGTTGTAATAAATATGGCAACAAAGATGAGGACAATAGTCCGAATAATGTAAATAGTGTACATAATACCTCATCTCAGAAATATAGACTGATACTGAAAGGCCGAAATGTTGTAATAAATATGGCAATAAAGATGAGGACAATAGTCCGAATAATGTAAATAGTGTACATAATACCTCATCTCAGAAATATAGACAGATATTGAAAGGCCGAAATGTTGTAATAAATATGGCAACAAAGATGAGGACAATAGTCCGAATAATGTAAATAGTGTACATAATACCTCATCTTAGAAATATAGACAGATACTGAAAGGCCGAAACGTTGTAATAATTATGGCGAGAAAGATGATGAAAATAGTCTGAATAATGTAAATAGTGTACATAATACCTCTTCTCAGAAATATAGACAGATAATATCGCCGATAGTTCAGACATTTCTAGACATTTTAGATGATATTTAGATATGTCTAGACAGTATAACTGATAGTTTAGAGGTTTATACATGGTATAGCTGATAGCTTAGATATTTCTATATCAATATCTGATAGCTTAGACATTTCTAGACAGTCTAGATGATAGTTTAAACATTTCTGAACGATTTGAACGTCATGCATGGCATTCATATGAGCGTCTAGATTTGACGAGTCTATTTAAGAATACAACTTGAATTGTTTGTATATAGATGATTATTTTAACATTTCTGAATTAGCTGGGCGCTATGCATGGCATCCATCTGAGAGTCCTGATTTGACGCGGCTACTTAAGAATACAACTAAAAAATTTTTCTATATAGATGATAGTTTAGGCATTTCTGGATTAGTTGAACGACATTTATAGCACCCATATGAAAGTCTTGATCTAATTTAATACTACAAAAATAGATCAGATGATAATTTCAACATTTCTGAATGAGCTGGACGCTATGCATGACATCCATATAAGAGTCTAGATCTGACAAGTCTATTTAAGGACATAACTCGAATTCTGAGATTCATATTTTGCTTTAGTTGCATTTGGTTTTGCTTGGATATCCCAAGAGCAATCTATTATATGTTCAGTTTCCTTATCTCTTATTTATACTAAATTTGTTACAACTTCTCAGTAAACAGAGATATTTGAAGTGTTTAGTGTTTATTAATTCAACCTTCTGATGGATTCAAGGCATGTCTCAAGATCATTCTCATTCCAATTCCAGATCATAGATTCTGTTTTGGAAAGGTTTATTCAGATATGTTTTATAAACGTAGTATTTTGGGGCAGTGTTCCGGAAGAAGATGCGCAGAACCGGATGAAATTAAGGTCTGTTTTTGTCATATTATCTGGGGATGTCGAAGTGGGCACTTCCGTTTGAGTTAAAGAATTGTAATTTCTGCGTGATACTTTGAATTCAAACCAGCCTGGATTTGGGTGGAGGCCGTCATGCTATCTTTCCAAAGACACGGCATTTCTGTTATGGCTACAGTACACATGTTGCACCAATGACTCTAATAAGTTTCAGGACTCATGATCGTGATCATGATCTTAATCGTGGCATGATGCGATATATTGAAAACAAATATAAATACGTTTTGTCATAAGATATTTCTTAAGAATTTGAGGGAGAAAATCCTTCACTTTAGGATAGCTTTATGATGAAGAATTATTATTTCCCTATGTTTGCACAAATACTTTTCGTAATACATTCAAAAAGGAAAATAGATTAGTTTCGCAAAAGTTTTAATTTAAAAGATTTTAATTTAGTCGAAAAATTGGAAAAAAAAGGTCAACACCAGTAGTATATATATATTATAATGACGTAGACCCAGTTTCAAATACGGCATTTGTAAATAACAAGGAAAGATAACTCTTTAAAAAATCAGGGAAGTATTTTGCACTGTAAAAAGAATGTGAAAATTTATATAGCTAAAACGTGGGCTACCTTAAATAAAATTAATGAAATCTGGAAATCTAATTTATCAGACAACCTAAAACGGAGATTCTTTTGAGCTACTGTAGAAACGGTGTTAATGTATGGTGCAACTGACTGGACATTAACTAAAACCCGAAATTGTAAGCTTGATAGAACCTACACTCGGATGCTGAGAACTATATTTAATATCTCTTGGAGACAACGTCCAACTGAATCACAGCTCTATGGACTCATCACTGATATTTCTACAATCTTATGCGAACGCAGAATACATTGCAGGCGAGCAAAACAAGAATTTGTAAGTAATCTATTACTCTGGATATTCGCCATGGAACAAGACGGGTTGGTCATTAGTAACCACATATATTGACCAGTTATGTTATGGCACAGAATGCCAACCTAATGACCTTCTGACCTTGATGCAGGATCAATATTTTACGATTCTGCCAAACACTGTGCGTATAAGAAAATCTAAAGAAAACTGATCAGCAAAAATTCATCAGAAAAAACATTCCCTCCTATTTTTTAGCGGATAAGTCTTCCTCAGCAGAAATACAAAACCATTATCACAGTATTTACATTACCCAAATAATATTGTCATTGTTTGCGTAAAGTATTCCGTCATTCCTAAATACTGATGATCCTTTCATTCTTGATTTTTAATGCCCGTTGTACACCTCGATTTGTTTTAACTGTTTTAGATATTCGCTAAAAAGAGCATGACAAAGTTATTAGCTGATAAACTGTACCAGGGTTGATGCTCTAGACACGGGCATCCCACTCCCATTCACATGCATTTTTTTCTCTGGCACCGCTGTGATGAAAGCATACCAAAGAGAATTTTCAAACTCCAAACTAAGTGATAGCTGTGTACAGTCCGCCAGATCCCTCAAACTCTCAATCTCATTTCCTTCCCATCCAAGGAGTAGATAACCACTTTATTAAGGGACTCGGCGCCCATCCCCAACATTTCTCTTTATATTCTATTTCTTTTTTTTTTTTTACATGGATATCCTTACTAACCTAGGCGCATGAATACATCCAGTCCACATCTCCAACAACATCTAATAAGCAACGGCAGTTACAAAGAACAAAAGAAGACTTTGCAAAATGACTGATAAGGCAAGCACGAAAGAAAGATAAAAGAAAGGATAATGAACAAGAAATTAAATAAACACATAAGAAACTTGTAAAAGTTGGTAAGAAGATACACACATATATATATATTTATTTATTAAAGACATTTTTATGTTTAACGTTCTTTTTATAGATACAAGTATTTAAGGTAATGCTCTGTTTATAATAAACAGTATTAAATAACATTTACCGGCCTGAATGTCCGAGAAATTTTCATAGAAAATATTCGTCCTTTGAAAGGATTCGAACCTCCATCCTATACGAAACTGTCATTTAGCTTGACGTGACTAACCGCTCGGCCACAAAGGATCGTTCGGTTGGCAAGGTCGAATTTGCTGCTTATAAACTTCAATCTTCCATGAATCTCTTACATTCATAACTGCTCATGGCGTATCAAATGTAAACAAATGACGTCATACATTAAGAAATTCGACCTTGCCAACCGAACGATCCTTTGTGGCCGAGCGGTTAGGCACGTCAAGATAAATGACGGTTCCGTATAGGATGGAGGTTCGAATCCTGTCAAAGGACGAATATTTTCTATGAAAGTTTCTCGGACATTCAGGCCAGTAAATGTTATTTAATACTGTTTATTATAAACAGAGCATTTACTTAAATACTTGTATTCTCTCTCTCTCTCTCTCTCTCTCTCTATATATATATATATATATATATATATATATATATATATATGTATCTTTAAAGATTCTCTAAAATTTAGTCATACATGATAAAAATGAAACGTCCAAAACTTAATAAAAACGAGGTTTTGGTATCTATCTATATTTCTGAGATGAGGTATTATGTACACTATTTACATTATTCAGACTATTGTCCTCATCTTTGTTACCATATTTATTACAACATTTCCGCTTTTCAGTATCTGTCTATATATCTGAGATGAATTATTATGTACACTATTTACATTATTCGGACTATTGTCCTCATCTTTGTTGCCATATTTATTACAACGTTTCGGCCTTTCAGTATCTGTCTATACTTCTGAGATGAGCTATTATGTACACTATTTACATTATTCGGACTACTGTCCTCATCTTTGTTGCCATATTTATCACAACGTTTCGGCTGTTTTACGCTCCGGACTTCTTCAGGTGGTTTGAATGTCGAACTGAACCCTTTATTTCGCTCACTGGGGTAGACTGTTCTAGTTTCAAGTGCCATGTCTAATGGATATCAGTTATCAGGTATCTCCTTAAATTCACCTCTCCAAGTTCTCCACTGCCTTAACCAGGTATTGAACCAACGCCTCTATCCACTGTGACAGGTGACCTTAAGGACACATGTCGCAGTGGATAAAAGGGTTAGTTAGATCCAATGACAGGATCTAAAGAGTTGTGAGTTCAATACCTAGTTAAGGCGGTGGAGAACTTGGAGAGGGGAATTAACAGGAGATAACTGACATCCCTTAGACATGGCACGTAGAACTAGAACAGTCTACCCCAGTGAGCGAAATAAAGGGTTCATTTCGACATTCCAACCACCTGAAGAATGCCGGAGCGTACAACGGCCGAAACGTTGTAATAAATATGGCGACAATGATGAGGACAATAGTCCGAATAATGTAAATATTTTCATGTCTGTAATCGCACGCCCAAATGTGTAAATGCACAATATGAATGAATATGAAATTCGCATGTCTAGAATTTAAAGGTTGTGATGTTGGTATGCATGTAGAAGCAACAAAAATTTGGGTTTCTACCCCGTGGCGTCTCCTTTTATAAGAAGTGTGGGAAACAAAGTTCTTATCGACTCGTTGTTATGGGCGTATTTTTTCTCATGTCCAGAAGTAAATTTAGGTAAGTAATGGTAAGCATCGTCATAATGGTTGTCAGCCTTGCGTTGAATTAAAACGACCAGAGTAAAGGTTGATTTATTTCATTGCTAGAGGTTTGGGAAAACGCGTGCGGAACCTATGCGTTGGAAAACGGAAAGACAGTTCAGTCGTCAGTCGATCGAGACGCAAAAGATACTAACAGTGGAGTAATGGATACTGGCTCGGATTGAGGCATCGGAGAACCGAGTTCGAATTCCAGTCTAATCCAGTAGATTCGCTTATGTGCTAATATCCTTGGGAAATGTATGAAACCATTTTTCTCTCCCCATCTATGGGTAAATAGTAAGAACAATCCTGGTTCTATAGCCTTGGATATCAACTGGCCTACTACAGAAAGAAATGGCAACCTACTTTCATGTATCGAAAGATACATGATCGCCTAAGTGTGTATCACGCATGGCACTAAACCGAAAGGGAACGTTTTTTTATCCACGTCCGGATACGTCTTGAAGCGGGTGAAACATAAAGAGGAAGAAATAGTTTGCCTTTTTCTTTTAGACTTAAACAACGCCACCTATCTTTAAAAATGGAGAAAAAAAATTTTATTCCTTAAATCATTATTATTAGTTTATTGATTGATTTTATTTCATTTTATTTTATTTTATTTTTCCACGCATCTGTGTTGCGATATCTAAACATAACATGAAACTAGTATAATCCCCTATCGTTCGGTTCACAGTCCTCCCCGGTCTTTCGGACAGGAGTAGCGGTTTATTCCTTGTTTCCTGTTTAGGACTGGGTGTCCAGATCCTTCTAAAGTCAGCTCCAGCTACATAATTTTCACGTTTGTCCTTTATTACGCTAATACAACTTAATACGGTAACCCTATACTTGGAGCGGATCTTGGGTATGTTATTGGGCGACCGTTAATAAAGACAATGCAAAATGTACGGCTGTTTGAAATCATTTTTATGACAACTTTTCTTTATAAATGTATGTGCGTGTTCATATTTGTGTAAGCGTGTATGTGTATTTGTGTGTGTGATATGTCTGTATGCGCATTTGTGTGTGTGATATGTCTGTATGCGCGTGTGTATGCGTGTATTTGCGTGTGTATATATGTGTGTAATTGTTTGTGTATGAGCGTCGTGTCTGCTTGTATTCATGTGTGTATATGGTTTAGTTTAGTTTGGTTTGGATTGGCTTGTGTTTTACGGCATATCAACCTCAATGGGTTATTTAATGCCGATAACTTCTTTTTTTTTTTGCTTCCTGGTAATATTTTGTTTTGTCAAAAATCTATTTCTAGTAACATTTTATTCCTCAAACATGTATAGCAGGTGATATTATTTTAAAACATGTATTGCTGGTAATAGTTTTTTTATTTCAAAAACGTATTGCTGGTATTTTTTTATTCAAAAATATATTGCTGGTAATAGTTTTTTACAAAGTATTTCTGGTATTAAAACCAATTTTTACACTTTTATAATGCTTCTTACCTCAGTGTTGGGGTTAACTATTTGCCCATAGCTGAGACCCTAACAGGTGCTACCACCCCGCGTCAGGGTGGACCTGGGAACACCAACAATTAAGAGGCGGTTCCACGCTCCTCAAAACCTCCTGATCAGAGGCCTTGCTGTTGGACGTCGTTTAACGTCTTACTCAGGACGTGGATGGAGTTTATCGTCATACCCAGGACATGGGAGTATATGGTAATTTTCGAAACGGAGCTTAGATGCGGCACAAGGCCGAAAATATGGAGCACCTAGTGAAGATCTAAATCTCTACTCAGTTGTAATTGATCTAGCGAGATAAGCTCGCTAAACATTAAATCACATCGAGATGCCAATTCATGCGTATGTGTATGCGTGTGTGAGTTTGCATGTTTGTGTAGGCAGGTGTGTGTGTTCATGTGTGTATATATGTGTGTCGTGTTCATGTCTGTGTGTGATATATGTTTGTGTGTGCATGTGTAACTGTTTTTGCGTGTATTTGTGTATCTGTGTGTTCCTATGTGTATATGTTCGTATATATACTGAGTGTCCGCAAAGTGATACATAAGAAAGATAACGAGAGTATAAAAAGAAAGAAAGAAGGAAGGAAAGAAAAAAATGACAAAGGAAAAAAGAGGAAGAGCATAAAGAAAGGTAACGAGAGTATAAAAAGAAAGAAAGAAAGAAAGAAAGAAGGGAAGAAAGAAAGAAAAAGAATGGGATAAAAGAGAAAACATAAAGAAAGATAACGAGAGTAAAAAAAGAAGGAAGGAAGGTAAAAAGAAACGAAGAAAGGGATAGAAAGGAAAACAAAGAAAGATAACGAGAGTATAGAAAGAAAGAAAGAAAGAAAGAAAGAAAGAAAGAAAGAAAGAAACGAAGACAGGGATAGAGAGGAAAACAAAGGAAGATAACGACAGTAAAAAAAGAAAGAAAGAAAGAAATTAAGAAAGGAAAAAAGAGGAAAACATAAAGAAAGATAACGAGAGTATAAAAAGAAAGAAAGAAAAAAGGGATAAAGCGGAAAATATAAAGAAAGATAACGAGAGTGTAAAAAATAGAAGAAAGAAAGAAAGAAAGAAAGAAAGAAAGAAAGAAAGAAATGAGAAAAGGAAAAAAGAAGAAAACATAAATAAAGATAACGAGAGTATAAAAAGAAAGAAAGAAAGAAAGAAAGAAAGAAAGAAAGAAAAAGAAAAAGAAAAAGAAAGAATGGGATAAAACCTTATGCCACAAATGGTTAGGCGATTCGGCTTAGCACAATAACGAGCTAATCTGGAAAATCATTAGTTGTGAGTTCGATTCTCACTGAGTGCGCTATACTTATGATCTTTTGCCACAATTAAGTTGTTTAACCAATAATAACACCCTTCGATATTTTGGGAGCTTAGTTTAGCCTGGTAGGAAATAATAATTTGGGCATCCAGTGCGGATCGAACTCATTACTCAACTTGCTAAGAGTCACTTTCTGAAACCGCACACGTTTTTACTAATCATGGCTTAGTGTGGCATAAGGTTTTATCCCATTTTATATATAAAAAATCATAGAAGGCTCGAAAGCCACTAAAGCTAGAAGATTACACTCAAACTGGTCATGTTTAATGAGGTGCGTGACATGAAAAGATGCGAAGTTAATAGGATAAGGAAACATGGCGATCGACTATCGACTTAATTAAAGTGCTCAAGGAAGTACCAACACGGTAGTTATTTCCATAAAGTTCTTAGGGGAAAAAACTGTTTGAGCATGGTGTTCTTTACATCAGGCCAACTCATGGTGAAACTGAAGGCCAGAATTGAAAGTCTACTTCAAATATTGTCGTTTCATTGAAAGTAGCGCTTTTGTTCAGTTTTGGTTTGCGGTAGTTCGTTGTTGTAGTAGGTTTAATAAATTCAAAGGAACTTTTGTTTCCCTTTAGCTTATTTAATAAGTAATAATTTTAAATCATTTCACTCCGAACAATGCAATTATGCCGCTGAGACACAATAGGTTACAAAGTGTGAAAGAATAAGAAAGACATTATTATTAAGGATTGAAAGCAATGTAAGAAGCAGAATCGAGAAGAAAGATAAAAGTTCACATTGCATTTAGACATTTCAAGATCAAAATTGGCTGGAAAGAAATACACCGGAAAAGAATTCCACAGGCGTGAAGTGCGAGAGAAAAAAACGGTTAGCATAGAAGTTATGGTTAAATATATCCAATTCAACAGTAAAATGATAAAAACTTGTTGCTAGTTTACTACTGCGATTAAATTTATTGCAAAAAAATCTTTTGTGCAAAATTCACTAAAAATGTAATTTAAGTCTCTTGTCAGTTGGAAGTTAATTCAACATTTTTCGTATACGGCATTGTGTGAAAATCGCCTTTTTTTTAATTTTTTTATTGTTATACGCTTTTTCGTATGCCCGATTCTGCTACTGCGTGGGCCGATGATATATCGCCTGAGTCCGGTCAAGTTTGACCGATTAGACTATGTAATACGTGCATTTTTAATGCATTTTGTTCTTAGTGAATTCTTTTTCTATTCTAACCATACTGGCATGTATTAGGTCAAATGTCAGTGGTGTTACAGAGATCTACCAATGCGTTTAACGTGTTGTCATGCAGTAGGTCCCTGCGATGTTTATTTTGAGATGTCTAGATGTGTCGCTGATGAATGCCATTGGGCATATTATTGGGCAATTTTGTATATTTTTGACTCTGGTTTATTATCGTTGCTATTTTGTTTAGTGCTGGTGATATCTCTTTTTTGTTTTTGTATTCGAGGTGGTGTTGATAAATTTTAGACTTGCGTTGATTAAATTTTTTTCGATGATAGTTGCTATGGCGTAATATGCCTATTTTTTTCATAATCGTTGGGATTATCATTATCGGTGGATTTTTCTGTTGGGGATTTTGTAGGTTTTGTGTTTAGCATTATACAGGAAAAAAATTGTGTACTGGAGAAAATGTAAAGTATTTTCAATATGTGAGTATGTGTGTGTGTGTGTGTGTTTATGTGTGTGTGAGAGAGAGAGAGAGGGAGAGAGAGAAAGAGCAAGAGGGAGAATTTAAAAAAAAAATCATGCCATATACACCCTTGTGCAAATTAATTGAAACAACACGAATAATTCCGTTATTATTTACTTTTATTACGCATTTTTCCAATGAAACATGACCCAGGACACATGTCAGTACTTCCTATGTCCATTCAACGAAGTCGTTCCTTCCAGATTTACCATAGATTCTCGATTGGATTTAAATCAGGAGAGTTTTCGGGCTAGTCTATAGTACTTTGATTTGCTCACTGGCAAGGCCTGTCAGTGTGTTCGTGTAGCGTGACAATTTTCGTACTCTTCCTTGGAGTAACATCCATCCCAGGCAATGGCCGTAAGACAACTAATCGACAGTCGAATCAGTAGTGTCTGGGCGTGATGAAAATCTGATGCAATCACCGATGATGCAATATTTTTCAAGACCAAAGAAATTTCATCACACACCCCAAAAATAGATTCATATTGCTGCACACCACTGGAAACGACTTAATCTGAGGAAAATATAGAAATCGATTACACCCTGTCAGCCCAGTGGGTTTAAAACTGACCGTATGGTGAAAGAAAGGAAACTAAAGTGATTGTTTCAATTAATTTACACATGAATGTATATATATATATATATATATATATATTTATGAAATCTTGAAGAGGTGTTTGACAAAGTCATATTAATGGATTAAAAGTAGAATTTTTCTTTTTGTATGTGCTGTGTCCTTTTAGGGTGTTACCAATCATGGCTCTCCAAAAATTTAAGGGGAGACACTATATTGCCAGATCGTTAAACAGGATATTTCTTTTCAAAAGATGGCCTTGAATATTCCTGAATATTTCATACTGAAAAGCTCATACATAAAACGAAAAGATCTTAATAATGAAAAATGTTTGGAGGAGAGAGAGAGAGAGAAAGAGAGAGAGAGAGTGAGGACGAGAAAAAAAGAGAGACTGAAGAGAGGTAGAGTTGGAGAGAGGTTGAGAGAGAGGTGGGGGAAATCAGGGGGAAAAATGAAAGAGACGGGGGAGAGAGATCGGGAGCAAGGCGGAGAGAAAGTGAGTGTAAGAGAAAGAGAGAGCGGGAGTGAGGGGGAGAGACAAAAGCAGAGTGATAAGGCCAAAGAGATTGCGAGCGAGTGAAGACGGAATTAGAGAAAGAAAGATAATCAGAGAGAAAAAACAGAAGTAGAAAGAGTGGGAATTAGAGTGAGAGGGATAGATAGAGTGACAGTGAGAAGTAAAGAGAGGGGGAAGAGAGGGAGAGACAGTCAGAGATAGCTACAAACATAGAAAAGGAAACCGGAGACAGAAGCAAGAAAAATAAAAAAATAAAAATAAATGCAAAGAGAGAGAGAGAAAGAGAAGAGAATAGACAGATAGCAAGAGAGTATACTAGAAAGAGATAGGAAAATAAGATATATACAGAGGCA
>OZ010588.1:112514706-112517206 GCA_963932145.1 Acanthosepion lycidas | reverse complement strand
AGACCATTTTAAGATTCCATTGTTATAACTTATTTCACCAGAGATTTTCTTTTCCTCTGAATCATAACACCACACTTCCAAGGATGAAAAAATGAATTTAAACTTACACTTTTGAAGGGCAGTATTAAGCTTATGTAATGTGATATAGAGAGTGGTGAGAAATAGGGTGACAGACATGGTCGAATTTAGAGAGGGAAAGAAGAAATAGGAATGCTTTTAAATTTATTTTTTATTACAATACTTAATAGTGAGGAGGATATATATATATATATATATATATATATATATATATATATATATATATATATATGTAGGCTTAAAAACTAAACTAAAATTAGGGCTCAATGCCGAATTGGCAGTGTCATAATGTGGAAACTGTTTATATTCACGGTGTCCCTCTATTAACCTGGCAAATTCTTAAAGAAACTGGCACAATTTTATATGTATTACTTAATTATCATACAAAACACATAGATTTATAAATCTTGAGTCAAAATTTCAATAAAAAATTTCTACATGTGCTACATTTTCAAATTTCAAATCTATCCTTAGTATTGAGGTGTGGTCGGTCTGGTCTGTGTCGGGCGGAACGTTACCGACGACGGTAGCTGGTCATGGCCGCGCAGAGCGTTATCGGCGACTGTACCTGGTCAGTACCGAGAAGCTGGGGTTGTGATTTTGTTGGTCAGATCCAGTGTCCGCTTCTGGCGTTGCATATCTGCTGGTCGGGTCCGATGTCGAAACCTCCCGTAGTATTATAACTATAGTATACAGAAAAGGTTATTTAAGTCAGGACGACATGTAGGCAGCAAGTAAGGACAGAATTCCCGGAGTAGAAATGCAGAAGCCAGAATAGAAGTAAAAAGCCCAACTAGCGTCCAGTTGGCCAACAAAAAAATGAAGACTGTAACTAAATACAGAGCCTACCCAAGCATCCTGGTCACAATAGCCAGGGGACTGTGTTTCTTCTTCTCCTCTCAAGATTTTTTGTGTAAAATACACAATTGTGACACAAGGCCGAAAAGGGGGTAATGGGGTTGAGACTGGTCGTCACTTACTATCCTATACCTAGCTAATCCGATTCACGACCCATTCATTCGTTACAATTGATACATTCACCACAAAAACTCATCTCTCGCCAATCAATCCTCCATGTGACATAATACCGTATTCTTTCAGGGGGAACCTACAAAAGGCACCCCATGATATAAAAATTTATTTTCATGATTATAAAATACTATACATAAAAATTTGTACATGATATAAAATGAGAGGGTAGGGGATGAACGAAAATATCAAACTAAATTAATCAAAAGTAACAAATTAAAGATAAAGATGTTAGTTGGACCAGTCCAGCCCTCAAAACGAGAGGCCGTTGCATTCTTCCCTACGATAGAATGAAGAGGCTTTTTCGCTAAGGAAAGAAGAAAATATATACGGACATGGAGAATGAATAAAGCTGACCCAGTCGAGATAAAGGAGGCCAAAAACAAACTGGCGAGGTTGGGAATCTCAACTTGGTTCACAACCAAAGATGTAGCGGGGAGCAGGCCGGGAACAACACTTGTCTCCTCTCCCCGACCTCGAATTTGGTGAAAAGAAGCCGGGGTTTATTAAGGGAGACCAACAACGACCACAGGATTCGCAAAATACTAAAATATCTGAAGGTAAAATAATCTGAGATTTACTACGAAAACTGACGAGGTAAAAATGGTTAGGAAGTGTATTACGACTATGTTCATAACACAAAAGTTACTAAAACGTCATTAGTCCAATTCTAAAACTAAATGAAATTAATTACATAGAGTGTAGGGAACACGATGAAATGATCAAGGTCGAAAGGTCCTATTCGTTCCCATTTAGGACCGTCCAACGGCGACATGCGAAACACATTTTGAAGAGTTTCAGGAGTTATCTCCTCCTACTGACTGAATGTGTTTTTTAATTAAAGTTAAACTGTTGATCTTTTGGCGTTAAAGCTTTGTTTTTATGAAACCCATATATATATATATATATATATATATATATTGAACAATAAAAAATATTAAAAAATTATTACCTTCAGACACACTGGGTTGTATATTAATATACTTTCGTTTTTATTATTATTTCATTTAGATTCCTCGACTAGTTTCGGCCAACATGGCCATCATCAGGAGAAAAAAAGTATTCTGCTTGCTGGTAGCAGTGAACTACAGAAATGAATGTCTTGATGGAGAAAATGAACTCTAGTTTTCATTTGTTTGTTCAATTTTTTAACATGAATTTTGATCAGACCTTGTGTTGGTCAAACAGTCTTTTAAATTCTTATTTAAGGGAAGAGTTAGACGGATTCATGTTGGTCTAAATTCCCTTGGTCATTTTGACAGTTTTATTGGTTTATATATATATATATATATATATATATATATATATATATAGATATAGATATAGATATAGATATAGATATGGGTTGTAGATACATTATATTAGATAACATTATATATATATATATATATAT